>WMED01000135.1:8182-43371 GCA_019650415.1 Pipa parva
GTATAGGTTAAGAGTAACAATAGGTATGTAGGTATTACTCAAACACCAGCTTGTATGGCAGCATTACTAGTCTGTGGAACTGTTAACAAAAACATCAGGAAGGTTTAAAACCCTAAAATTTGGGTTAAAGTCCATTATTTTGTATATTCAGAGGTGAAAGGTTCTTCTAAACATCATTAGAATTTTAACTAATGTAGGAATGATGGCAGTTTCCTTTAGACCAGGGGTCGGTAACCTATGGCTCTTTTGATGGCCATATCTGGCTCTTTCACTGTAACGAGCGGTGCAAGCACCGCTCATTACAGTCTGCCGGCAAGCGCTGTAGCAAGAAATCTTTCTTAGCGCTTCCTGGTTGCTAGCCAATCTGGAGCCCCTGACATCACCAGCTTTGGGATTGGTAGCCAATCAGGAGCCGCTGATGTCACCGCAAGTCTGGATTGCTAGCCAGTAGGTGATGTCAGTGGCTCCAGATTCAAAAGGGCTGAGGCAGCCGCACGTATATGGTCCCTTCAGTCCAAAAGGTTGCAAACCCCTGCTTTAGACACAGAGCATAGCATAGAAACAGCAAAGATGGTATTCTGTGTTTTACCATTTAGGGCATAACCAGAATAATTATTAGAAGTTGATAAGTAAATCCTAGTGACAGGTGTACTCTAGGTTGCATCGCTAGTAATTGAGCAGTCATTTTCTCCAATGGGAGGTACTGAATGAAGACCTAGGCCATGTCATGTTTTCAAGCAAATTCTTAGCCAGGCTAGACAGGGTATTGGCAGACAAGAGAATATGCTACAAGAAGGTTAAAATAAGCAAACATCGCTTGACATTAGTTGTGTGTAACAGTCCACCCCAAAAAAAAGCTAATTTCTAAGCTACATAAATAAAGGATTTGTAGGTCTGGAGGAATTATGGCTAGTGATGGGCATTTGGGATGCTTCATTATTGTTATACGGCTAGCAAATAATGTATTTTATATTCTTTTAGCTCTTCAAGGAAACACGCTGGGCTGAAGAAAACTTCAGAAGCAGATGGATTAAGCAGCTGAGGACAGGGCAGTGCTGGTAGATTAACCTCGATGTAAAAGTCAAAATGCAAATGATGATATTTGTCTTCAGAACATGTATTTACACAAAATTACTTTGTGTTATTTACTGTCAATTCCCTTTTCAGTAGCGTTGTCAGTTGAATACACATCCCAATCCTATGCATGTTCTTTGTGCTGTAAAACACATACTCTCTTTTCCCTGTGTCCTGAATGTTTTAGTTATAGCGACTATTAAATGGAGTTGTTCATTAACTCCTTTATTTGCTGCTCTGCCTTATCAGTACAGGACAGAAGTACAAAGCAATACCCAGGATGCCCTGCTCCTTTCTCCAGTGGTTGATTTTAAAATAAAACACAGTGACACCTGCAGATATATCCTCCAGTAGTCCCCTGTGCCAAGGGGTCTATAAATCATTTTTATATTTGCTTTAATACAAGACTTCACAACCTGCCGAGGAACCATTTATTTTCCTGAACCAAACAGGCTCTTTCCTGAGAGCCAGCTCGACTCAAGCTGAGAAGCATATACAGCAGAGGTACAGATTGCGTCTCTTTAACTGCCATGTTAGTTTGGGTCCTTCATCAAATAATATGATGTCTGTAAGGCAAAAGCACCCAAGATTATTGTTCTGTCACATCATAAAAAGTTAATTGCGTATGAAAACAACTGGTGAGAATTAAGATTAAATAAATACATTTGTGGTTTTATTATTTGTAAAGATAAAAACAAATACTTTCTTTTTGTACTCCGATGATGATTGTGCAAAGGATGGAGAAAAAAAATGTTGGTTTAAATATTAATATAGATTCTTCGGAAATGTATCAACCCTACAGCCCAAGTTACTATGTTCATTTATTTACTGTCCTACTGTTAACTTTTAATGAAATTGGAACAAAATGCATTATTACGGGTGCCCAGAACCGCTTTGTTCATAATCAGAAAATTACTGTCTAACTTCATCTTAGTGATGTCACCAGCACAGCACCAGTATGATCAAAGGCAGATAATAAGGAAAACATATCAGACCATAAATAATGATTTGCTTCCACTAAAAGAAATCTATAAAAATCAATGAAACCATGATTTTTCTACTGTAAGCTGCATGTGTTATTAACCTATTATATGCATTCTCATAATCCTCCAGAGCATGGAAACAAGCATATGTACCTAACCCATCCAATTTATTTGGTGCAGCAACCCATAGGGCCTTCATGCAGGAGGACTGTGGATCAGTTCTACGTTTGTATTTGGAATACATGAGAAGTTCTGTTCAATAGTCATCAACTAATGCTGGAACACAATATACGCTCCCCATTTGGATGGTTGAAGGGCAAATGAAAAAGTGTATTGATAAAGCTTTTGAAAATTTGAATGAGGACCCTCATGCCTGTGAGTTTGCTCTCTGTTCTAAACAGATAATGTATGCTGAGATGTGGGTTTATGAGATAGATATGTTAATCTAGTCATCTAGGTAGGTAAGGCTTAAGATACTGTATACATTAACTCCATGAAATTCAACCTTGGCAAACCGTTTCTATGTTGAATTAAGAGAAACTGCAAACAGGCATGTCCCTAATTCAACCATTGAATCTCATTGCTGGAAATCAAACTACTTTGCTGTATCAATCACCTGCAAATGAATTTACTTATCATAACTAGAAAAGCCATTTCATGAAAGAAAGGAAGCCATCATATTTTTAAACCTAACCAAGGAATCATTACTACTTCTTTATATTAAGAGAGTTTCACAGATTGACTACCATTTTCATTATTTTATTTTGCTTAATACCCACACAGTATAACGTATACATATAAAACAAAATAGAATATTATTTGACACACCAAAGCACACCAGTTACAGCCAATAATAATGCCAATTATTGCATTATTCAACCTAGTAATCATTACTATATGTATACTATCAAGAATATAAGATAAAATATTTTTCATAAAGCTTAAAGCCTGATTGTTTCCCCTAGATATGCCCCTTTACTTAGAATATCACTGGTCATATACAGATATTATGATTATATCATAGGTGTTAAAATAGCATCTAAAACATTGCATGATGTCATAAAAATTTTTGAGTTGATCAAGAATTAACAAGGAGATATTTTATTTCCCTATCCAAAAAACATGTTGTATAATTTACCTATTCAATCCAAAGCACTTTTGATAATTGTTGTTCACATACAGTGAATTAACTTAAAGCAACCCTGTATGAAGTGTCCATTGGTTTAAAAACATTAAGTAGGTTTTTGCATCCTGATGTTCAGAGGACTGTTTGCAGAGAACATAAGGTGCCTACAAAGATGACTTATTATGCATCTTATCAAACTACAACCTAGGACATTTAATAACAGAACCGAAGTATTGTAACCTGACTCTGAAACTAAAGGCCAGTTCTGAAGGATCAGTTAATTAAGGAATTGGATAAAAATCCAGTTGCGCACTACATAAATATCAACATAGAGTCATGCCTCAATAATAGCTAAGTCTATACCTATATATCCCAGCCTCCACTGTGAAGGACTAGCTCAGGATCCCTAGGGCCAGGCTCCCACTTATCAGTTTGGGAATGTACAGCTACTTAATCTACTATAAATATAAAATGATTATAGGCAAACACTGAAACAATTTATTTACAGAGCGTAACAGAAATTCATAAACTCCCATGTTAGCAAACTGTACATGTAATGTAAGTTCAGCAATATATACTAATGTAAAGAAAGTAAAGTATTACACAGTCATCTAACTATTTTTCAATTGTTTTACAGTTAACATGCTGTTCCCTTCTCTGGATTCAGGAATGACCTTCTGCAACAGGTGCATTCTTCTTTTGAGCCCCAATCTCTTGATTGTTCAACTGCCTTTGACACATCACACTTATTACTAAAATAACTACTTAGTACTATCCCAGGTAATGACCTACTAGAACTCCATGTTGGACTACACATT
Source organism: Pipa parva (assembly GCA_019650415.1). NCBI lineage: Eukaryota > Metazoa > Chordata > Amphibia > Anura > Pipidae > Pipa > Pipa parva. Next base: position 12,184 of record WMED01000135.1, read on the forward strand.
AGCTTTCATAGCAACAGCCTGTCCAGGTAAGGATCTTCTTCCCATCCTGTGACATCAGTCTTTAACCAGGAAATATATAGAGTAAGGTATGGTTCAGTAACTCCAAAAGTTCAAAACATTAAATGGGGAATTCATCAACATGGAAGTCTTTACTGGGGTTTATTAAGTAACCCATTGCAACCAATCAGAGATTAACTTTCATTATTCTAGCTCTCCTATACCAGTAAATACTAAATGCAGATTAACTGCTATGGGTTACTACACCTCAATAAACAATTGCACCTGTTGATAAATTCCCCTGCATGTGCTTTGTAAGCTAGTAGGGTGAATGCAAATCATTCTATACGTATGTCTCTCAAATGGCTGTGATGCAGTGATCACCTTTCCTCTTTTATGCATTAATGAAATTTATGAAGATGGAGAAAACCTGAATACTTTATCTGTTGATCATATCCACCTTTCATTTTAATAGGAAAAAGAGTGCATCCATGTGTGAGCATGCAGTAATAGAGTCTGCTCCATCTGTACAATTAACCTTTCACTTTATACACTCGTACCTGCCCCAGGGGTGAAAAATGTATCTTAGATATATGTGTCAACTATGAATCTGCTTAGTTTTACCTTTGATGCATTGCAGTTGGAAACAACAGTGAATGTGTGTAGTAATGGAATGCAGGCATTGTGTTATCTGTTTTGTGGCTATTCACAGGAATACAATCATCGTTTGACATTTTTCACTGAATCTCTACATCTAGGTTGGAATTTCTAGATTTCTATTTTATTTTACAGCATGATTGTATCGAGCTGTTCCATTATGTTTGTGAATCTGATAATTCATGGAAACCTCAGTCTGCCAGTTAAACAATGACATACAATCTGTACTAAATTGATTTTTCATTCATTGCATTCTACTGGGAATTTTGGAGATATGAACATCTCTGCACACATCGTGGGGAAATTTATAAAATTCATTTTGACCTATCCACCACAATTCCATCTGTTTTTTGCCACGTTATCACAGTTTTTGGGGGTAATTCAGCAATGTGCGAATGCACCTTGTGATGCTTCCCCTCAGCTTGCACATACTGTAATGCGTTCGCTGATGTCCTGCACGCAGACATCAGCAAACGCTTTAAAGGGATTCCAGTCTTGGCGAGGCAACACGAGTGGTCTCGCCGAGACTGGAATATCTTTTAAAGTGTTCATTGATGCAGGACATCAGCGAACACATAACCCCCTAAATCTTTTTACCTCCTTTTTGGTTTTCCCTTAATTTATGTAGTTCCAAATAAAATGTATTGATATCGAAAGAGATCCATATCAATAAATATCGATGTGTTAAGACCACTACATTACACTGCTACATTACTTTCAATGGAGTTCCTTTTCCATTGATATCGCTGATCATTTTGATGGGGACTTAGAAAAATTTTCTAAACCATTTCCATAGGGAATAATGTTTTTTTTTCCACCCTCAACCAGACACACACTTTTCAGAGATAAAAAAGGTCAGAAGGGGGTTTAATAAATATTGATATTGGCAATATCAATATTTTAGACCAAGAGAAAACTTTTTCAATTTTTATAAATATCCCCCATGACTGTCTATAAAGCCCAGATGCTGTTTCCACTGAGAACACATAAAATGGATAGCAACTTAGTGACATCCCCTAACACATACAATACGGTAACACAGAGTTCCATATTCCTGTGGCCCTTCTGAGTTATGATCACTCTAAAGAGGAAACCCTGAGCAACCCTTGTCAAAAACCCTTAGATGAAGGGAAGGTAGAATCCCACCAAAGCAAATGTTATCACTGACCCTGAGAGTCTCTAATTAATAGACAGAATTGGAAGCAAATTTTGCTTTGAGGGAATTCATTAGGTTAAATTCAGGTTTATTTCCAAATTCATAAAACATTGCAATATATACTGTATATATATATATATAGATTGTAAGCTCCTTGGGGCAGGGATCTCCAACCTCTTATGTCAATCACTACCTAGCACTTAATTTGTTGTACCCTTGTTTTATTTTACTTGTATTGCTTAAATGCACTTTTCCCTTGTTTGTATTGTACTTGAATCGCTGAATTGTACAGCGCTGCGTAAATTTGTGGCACTTTATAAATAAAATTATACATACATACATATATATATATATATATATATATATATATATAGCGAGAGCAGTTAGCCATATTGTGTTTTCCATTATAGTAAGCTTTATCTAGCTAAAGTATGATTGTGGATTTTTTTACTCTTGTTCTATCTTTTATTAAAACTGCAGATACATACATCTCCCCTGCAGATACATTTCAAAGCTTCCCATGTAGATAATGGAAGGACAGTCTGATTTGTAACTTTTGGACACTACTTTATTATCAAGTTTTGAAAGCAGGATGTATCAGAGACACATGTGTCCAAATGGGTGGAAGTTCTCCCCTCCTGGAAGACTGCCACTGTCTATGACCTTCTCACCCCAGAGGCACACATTGGGAGTAGACCTAGCCATCCCATGCACCCTATCTGGCTGACCCCATCCACAATATGGCAGTGCCCACCATTTTACTGTGTCATCACGTGATGCGGCAATGATGTAATGATATCCTGGTGCCATCCTCCTTCAAACTATTTTTTGTGGAAGCCCATGGTCACAGAGAAGTCCCTTTATCTCCATGATTTTGTAAGGTTGGTTACAGTAGCAGCCTATTTTGACTGCCTTTATCTGGCGAATTCGCACCTAAACTCAACAATTTGGACTTTAGTGAATAACCTGAATCTTCTGACCATAGTCATAGATGACCAGTAGAGGTTTCTGTAATTAACGGGGGCATGTTATATGTTGTTACTATGTAACCTATATGGCTATAAGTGCTTTGTACTCAGACATAGTAAACAAATTTGGGCCTAATTCACCAATGTGCGAAGTGATAAGTGTTCGGCTCACTTTGCACATGGTATTGTGCGCCCACTGATGTCCTGCATGCGGACATTAGCGGGCGCATTAAAGGGATTCCCCTCCCGGTGATAGCACTCGAGTCTCCTCGCCGGGAGGGGAACCCCTTTAATGCGCCCGCTGATGTCCGCGCGCAGGACATCAGCATGCGCATAACACCATGTGCGAAGTGAGCCGAACACTTCGCGGCTCACTTCGCACATTGGTGAATTAGGCCCAAAGTCTTTGTCTCGAGAACAGCTTCCTTTCTAATATGTAATTATTTTAGCAGCAAAACACATGGTTCTGTTTTCCTGCTGCTTCAGATTCTGTCAGTAGAAACCTATAAAATAGCCTAACCAGATAATCTCTATAAAAAGGAACAACTGTGAATTGCGTAGACATATTTAACGTGCAGCTGTCACCTCTAAACTAATACTAATTAAGGATCTACTAATGCAATAAATGTTGTTGTAAATATATATATATATATATATATATATATATATATATGTGTGTGTGTATTTTAAAAATATACCTTTCTACAGCGTTTCTCTCTGTCATCTTCCCTGTCAGCCTGACTTTTCTTTCCTGAGTCTGGTGGGCGGGGCTAAATGATAATTGACATTATAGCTCCTCCAATCAGATCCCTGCTAGATCGTTATTTAAGGGATCTGATTGGAGGAGTATTAATGTCAATGATCATTTAGCCCTGCCCAACCTGACTTGGGAAAGAAAAGACAAGCTGACAGGGAAGATGACAGAAAGAAATGCTGTATAAAGGTACATTTTTTAAATATATATATATATATATATATATATATATATTTACAAAAATGTTTATTTCCTTAGTAGAACCTTAAATAGTATTAGAGTTTTGAGGTGACAGGTGCACTTTAAATCACTGTTGTTCTGCAGGAGAAATGGTCTAGTCATATTTTTCTAGTTTAGAAAGGGGTAAAGTCAAGGCTTTTAGGCAGTGTAAGATTGTTCATCTTCATCTTAATTCTCAGTCACCTCTTTAAAACTGAACAATAATAAACACCGGTTTAAGAGATAATGCATAAAAATTTATATCAGGGCATTTAAATCATCACTGCTACTCAGCCTTTCATGAATGGTTAAAGGATGAATCCAATCAGTTTACCATCAAACATAGCTGAATATATGCAAACACTCCCCTTTACAAGAGAGCTTTATTAAAAATGTAGAGTGTTTTGTTTATAATACATTTCGTACAGTCCTACAACAGGTTCATTTTAAATGGAATGTTGCCATGTGCACACACGTGAGACTGCCGAATTGGAATCAGTTATCTTAAATGGAACCACGTTAAACGTGGTTAATCTAATTACCATGTAGCCTGTGTGTTTTTTTCAGTCTAGTCTAAAGGGATATTTATAACAATCACAAAAGCTTTCTTGTAATATATTGATATTGATATTAGGTTCAAGATATCGATATTGGCGACAAGAATATTTATTAAGCCCCTTAAGACCTTTTATTGCTGAAAAGTGTTCGCCTGGTTGAGGGATGCGAAAACCAATTATTCCCTATGGAGATAGTTTAGAACATTTTTTTCTAGGTCCCCATGGTGAAGATCAGCAATATCGATATCAATGGAAAAGGAGCTCCACTGAAAGTAATATAAAGTGTAGCGGTATTAATGCATTGATATTTATTGACATGGATCTTTTTCGATATCGATAAACTTTATTTAGCAGTACATAAATCAAAGGAAATCAAAAATGTAGCAAAAAAAAAAAGGATCGAATTGCAGCGAGAAGGTCGAAATGACCTTTATTAATTTCCTATTAGGGTGAAATGTATTAAACTCGGAAAAGCTCGTTTTCACTTTTCTGAGTTTAATAATCGGGCGAACACCCGAAAGTTTCTCACGGTATCACGAGATTTATTTTGATCACTGCTTACCAGGAGAAACTTTTTCCATTGAAAATATCCATGGAAAAGTGTAGCCATACTTTACATTAGTTTAGTATACTGTAGCTACCCTTTCCATGGAAATATTCAATGGAAAAAGTTTCTCTCGGTAAGTATCGATCGAAGCAAATCTCACAATACTTACCGCAAGAAACTTCTGGGTGTTCACGCGATTAAACTCAGAAAAGCCGAAACGGGCTTTTCCAAGTTTAATGAATGTCGCCCTTATAAATTAGAGTGATACTGATATACCCAAATCAAAGCACGGTTCTTATATCAGAAAGCAGAATACAGCTTGTCTGGCCAATATATTCCCTTTACAAACAAATAAAATAATATGTTGTTTATATGACAAGTCTGGGAGAAATTATATTAGTAGTCATTTTTCTCGTTGTTAAATCAGGACACTTTGGGAATTTTAGTTCAGCATAGTTCTACAGTATTGGAACCATACCTAACAATTACTGAACATTTTCGGAAAGAGTATGATTAAGAGTTCTGCTGCAAACTCAGGTTCTATGAAGTCATTTTCACTGTTCCTTACTCTGGTGCTGCAGAGATTTCAGCTTGTATCATGCATTTTTTATAGGATGGAAGGTACAGCTAGAGCTTTCATCTATTACATTTAAGTCCAAAGATATATGAAGTCTACATGCTGCAGGGCAGATTATAAACAAATTTAGATAACTGCTGACACTCTTTTTTTTTTTTTTTTTTGTTCAGTGAATACATAAAGCAATGTATCAGATGGGATTTAGATCTGTTTTAAAGGAATTTAATACTAATAACTCTATGATTCCCAGATCATCCCTTTTAAACCATACATATGAATATCACCTGATTAGTAATTCATTCAGAAACCCACGCAATATGTATCTAAACTAATGGCTAATCAGAACTGAAGGACACAGATTTCATATGGTGTTGGTCTAAAATAGGTGACCTGCAAAAAACAGGTCATCATAGCAACACTTTAACCCTTTAAATACACATTGTCAACTGCAAACTATTTGTTTGCTTATTGCCAATGAAAAGTACTGCATGCTTCTACAATTATTGATCATGACCCATGAGACAATTTAAATATTTAAATATAAATGGCAACACATTTGAAAAATGTGTCGTACAAGGCTGTAATAGAATCTGTTTAAGAGTATCAATCCTAATTTATGAAATCTGAATCTAATGCTTGATTGAATAGAGTTCAGTAAAACCTTGCACTTATGCCTTCCTTCCTTTAAGGGGATTGTTGGTGTGTATGCATATGTTGAACTAGTAATAAGTAATCATCTCCAGTTCATTGTGTACTGTATACTGTTATAGCAATGTAGGATTCAGCTAAAGTGATTGTCATGCAGCTAAAAAGGGATGTTAAGGCAATGCTACCCCTTTAAAAACCAAGTTGTGCTTTGAATGGCTGCATAGAATCCGTGCAGCATGTACCTAAACCATTTACTAATCAGCCCTGAATTATTCAGGATGTTAAAGGGGTTTGCAGGTGGTTTGCTTGATTTAACGCGAAACCTGTATTTATTTATTCTTAATGTATTTGGCTTCAATATTAGATTTATTTGACAGATATATCCTGAGTTTCAAGTCAAGCTATTTTGCCTCATCCCTATGCAAGTCACACCTACAGGAAACAAAGCACGCTGAACATGTGCAGTTCCTTTAGTACATATAAATATGGAGTACCTGAAGCCTCATAGTGCTACTTTACGTTTGGGCATGTACAAGAAACTATTTTCATAAAGTTGATCCTTTACTTCTCCTTTTAAATTCTCATATTTCTTTGTTCTGAGTTAAATAGTTCCTTTTATTATTATATTGCGTTTCCTGGCTAGTTTAGTATCCTGATTATAAATATTGTTTTCATCAGTGAGGAATCCTTGGAGCCTACATTTAGTGGAAATATATTAACATGGCAAATAATAGCCAGTGTTAGTAAGTCATAATAACCAATCAGATGTTTGTTTCCTTAGTTCAGGGGTCGGCAAACTTTTGGGCTGAGAGAGCCATATACCTGCAGCTCTGCTCAACCCTTTTGAATCTGGAGTCGCTGATGTAATAAGTGAAATCACATAGGTGATGTCAGCGGCTCCAGATTGGCTAGCAACTCGGAAATACTGAGAGTGTTTTGTCTCTAAAGCGCTTGCCGGCGATTAGCCGGCAGACCGTAACGAATGGTGCTTGCATTTGGCTTGAGAGCCATAGGTTGCTAACCCTGTCTTAGTCTATACTGTGATTTCCTGCTGATTGGCAGTTATAGATTAATAGACCTTAGCAATCTCTACTTCTCTTTTTATATATTCCCCTGAGTAGTGACATAACTAATGGTGCCAACAGGAGATGATTAGCACTGGGAACCTCCTCCATCACAACTCACCCCCACCCCAGCTTTAGAAGAAATGGGATGCTGAAGCAGTGCCATGTTTAGAAAGAGTAAGAAGGCTTGTGGTCAGTGGAATGGGCCCAGTTGCAACCAGTAATGTAGCTACAACCCTGTGTTCCTTTACAGGATTGTGTCCCCCTGCAGTTCCCTCCTCTCCTGTGCCCTTTGCCAAATAACGAAAATCTGCCAGGATCAAGGGGGCACTAAGTATAGATGCTGTTGAACTGAAAAGGGGTTGCAGTGGTCATGGCAGAGCCGGCAGGCGCCCTGTGTATTCAGGCCTAGTCACAACCACAGTGGTCATTCTAGTTATACCCCTGGTTGCAACACAACTATTGCAACCCCTATAGTTATACCTTTGCACTGTTTACAATATGTTTTCATTTAAGTTTGGATTGTTCTTTTCCTATGATAGTTACCTCTACTTGTTGGTGTTAAACAGAGCTATTCGATCTCATCCCTCAACCTAATACCACAGAGGAACCCACATCTACCCACAGTTAGAGCCACAGATATTGATAATCCCTGGATTAAGGTAACAATAGAGCTGCACACTTGTAATTAATACCCCTCTAAGCTTTGCTACAATATCTCAACAGAAGGAAAAATCAAAGGGAAATGAAAGTGAAGAATTATTCTGATGCATGCTTGACACCTGGCAATGGAAATGTAATCCATCATGTTAATCGATGTGAAGACAGCACAAGGATTTTGGTTAACATTGTCATTTTTAGACTCTTTAAAGGAAGAAAGCAAAATAATTCCAAATGAATGTCATCAGGTCTATTTATACATTTTTAGAGGCTCTCTATGAAAGAACTGGGTTTTGCAATGAATAAAGCCTAAAATAGGACATTGATTTCCAAACAAATAACTAAACTTTCAGGACAAAGCAGCAATTTCATGCCTCATTTTCTGTAAATCCAAAATATTAAAGACAGAATCATCTCTGGATTTTTCTTTATCCTCTCTGAAATTTTCCCATAGAGAAAAGGGTTCCACTTCTCTGTCTTTTGGATGCAGGCTAAAGGGCAGCCATCACCAGTGGATCCTCTTACTTGGCCACTTATAACAAGGCTAAAGCTACATTTAATATGTTACCACTATGTGGGTTACTGCAGAAGAGACGCGTCTAGAACCCCTGCTCATTCATTTTTATTGTAACCATGATTTGCGCGTTCCTATATAAGGCATTTTTTCTGCTCAAAAATATCTACAATCAGTTAATTTGAAGTTTGAATTTAAGTGACTAGGTTCATTGCTTTTAGACAACGTGGTAAACCAAAAAATAGATGGAGCTGTCTTCGTTTTGGATCTTAATTTTCATGAAAATTAACAAAGCTAATTAACTTTACTGGTTGTTTGTTGTGTTGTTATGCCAACTTGGTTCTTTCACGATTCTCTGCTGGTCTCATGAAGGTTCCATATTTGTTTCCAGAAAGCTGTCAATATGGCTACATATTGCACTCTTTCTAGGTATATAGTTCACCTCTGGTGCCTTTTCCCATCAGGCCCCTGACATTTTTCTTTTTTTCCTAATTTCCTGCTCTGTTATTTCTGCTCCTTTTCCTTTTCTGTCTAGTTAAAGCTTTCATTGTCTGTTGCCGGCTGCTACTATAGTAATTCTGCTTATTTTACTTTCTTTTGCCTGTGGCTTATATGTTTGGCTCATTTGTGTGCTCTGTTCCCATACTTTATTTTAAAGGGAATCAATGCCAGGGATTTTCCATTTTCAACATTTAAAGGGGGTGTAAAGTGTAAAAGATTTTTTTTTATATACTGGATTATTTATCCAAAAACATTTTCTCTAATTGATTGTCCTTATCTTATTATTTTTCCTTTTTTTTATTTTGATTATTGCTATTGCTATCTTAAATTATATTATTCCTGCTATAATCTGTTCCTTTTGTAAAATTTTACCCAAAGTTTTAGTGTAACGAAGATTGGTACAATTGTTGCAATCTGCTTTGTGGTATAAACACAAGCTGTTGAAGTTTCTCATTTTAAAGAGCTAATTACAGTATTGCAGCATGGATTCTACTGAGCATTCGTTAGCCACAGATCCATGGGGGAAGCCAGGAAATTCAGGAGTTAAATGACCAGTAACAGCAAAAAATTAAAGCTCCCACTTGGATTGCTTTCTGACTGTTTTTACTTTTACTGATTGGCCTCAGCCAATCCCATTGTTTCCTATAAAGCTTTTGATTGTATGTATTCAGGATGTGTCCCAGAAGACCCGCATTTTTTTTAAGCTAAATATTATAGATAAAGTTTAAGTAAAGTTATTGACCAAACTATACATATATATTATATTTATAATGTAGAAACATAAAATTAAATATTGAAAAGTAAAAACTATTTTGTGTTTTTGAGTTATCACCTCTTAATCCAGCAACCTTTCTCCCCTGCATTCCTTATGTACTTGCTTTTCCTGTATAGTGCCCAGAAGTCACCTCCCCCTAATGAGGTCACACAATGACTCATTCTGCTAGTGCATGCTTAGTAATCTGATATTTTCCTTTCACTGCTAGAAGCCCTGCAACATTGAATTCCGACCAGATAGTGTTGGTTTTTAAGACAGAGAATGTGAGAGGGGTGGGGGCATGGCCTCATACTCTACAGGAAGGAGGAATATTTTACAGAGGGATAACAAGTGCTGCAGAGTGAAAAGGTGAGTGAGGATTTCATTAATTGTTTTTCCACTTTACAATACTTTAATGGGGCAACTTTTATAAATAGGGTTTACTTACACTTTAAGAAACACAATTTATAATTTTTAGAAACACAGATGAAATGTATAGTAATTATAAATACATTTGAGGCATTTTCATATTTTTCTGGTACTGTTCTTTTAAGAGTTGAAGAACTCAACAAAAAATATGATGACAGAGTCTTTGATAATAATTGAAACAAATCATTTTAGAATGTACTTCTTTTTTTTACCTTCACCTAAAACAATCATTTTTTAAATATATATATTTTGTCATTATTACCTATTGTTTACTGCTGTTACTGTCTAAATTATTAACTTCTTGGAAAATCTTCACTCACAGAGAATGAAATTTAAGGCAAGTTACAAATGTTGGAACCTTCTCTGAGAAGAAAAACAATCCTTTTATTTTCTAGAAAATGCTGTTCTTGCTGTCCGTTAAAAAGATACAACGTTCTCTTTTATTGATGAAATAATTGTAACAGTTGCATTGGGGATTTCATTGAACATGCTTGGGCTGTCATCCCAGAAAGATAGCAGTAAGGAAACGAAGCAAAAAAAACAAAACAAAAAAAAAAACAAAAAAAAAAAAACAATAACAATATATGTAAAAGGTTGCTTTGAGATAAATCTTAAAATATCAAAAAATAGCTCAAAAGCTATAGTTCCCCTTTAATTCTCATGCATAACACCCCAAAATAACAATTTCAAATCTGGATTGGCATAGGAGTTATTTGATTACATCACTTGTAAAAATATTCATTTTGAAGTTGACTTCATGAATTTAATGCTCTCTGTTTGTTTTTATCCTTACTGATAGCAGCCATGTGGTAAAACAAATTCCACCATTGTTTTCTACGGTGCTTTAGATTATTCATATTCAGGAAGTTGGCCTACAAGCCTAGTTTTCAAAGCTTGAATAGATAAGGGCAAAATTTATTATACTCGAAAAATGCTGATTTCGGCCATTTCGAGTTTATCCTGAGTAGATCTCGCCTGTTTGAACAATAAAAATCGACCGATATTTTTCGATCATTTTTTACCGATTGAGACTTTTCGATTGGATTTTTTGATGGAAAGGTAGCCATACTACTAATGGGCCGCAAGGTGCTTTGAAAGATAATCCAGAAATGCTTGGGCAACATCCTTGATTAAAAATGCAATAAATTCCAAGCCAGATTCTGCAAAGGAAGAGAGACCTGTGATTATATCATAAACCTGAGGTGCATTATGGAAAAGGCAAGTGAATGTCTGAAGGACATCTACATTTGCTTCATTGGTTATTTCAAGGCTTTACACTGTGTAGAGCATGATACATTTTGGCAAGCATTGAGAGGGTTTTTTGTGCTGGCACACCTGAGCATGTTGGGCAGGCTACTCGTTGATGCTCAAAAAGTCACAGTACGAACCATATATGGGGTACAAGAATAACATATAAGTGGGTCAAGATCAAAACAACACAAGACATGATTGCATTCTCTCCTTTTCTGTCTCTATGACTTAATCATGACTAAGCTGGATTTAGACAATTTGACTATTAAAATGAAAATAGGTGGACAAAACTGTCAGCAATATAAGATATGCAGACAATATGACATTGTTGACTGAGGGAGAAGGATCTGAAGAATTTTCATCCTGAAGCCAAAGAAGAAAGTGAGAAAATGGAACTTCAGTTCAACTTCAAGAAAACAAAGACCACTTGCAATAGAAGTAATTGATAGCTTTGTTTTCCTTTGATCCCTCATGAATTACAATGGTGGCTCAACAGTAACAATAAACCATCAGTTAGCAATAGGATATGTGGCCATAGTGAAAGTGGCTGATTACAGCCATTGTTTCCCAATCACAATGTAGGGCTGTGAGATGGGGACATTAACAAAATTGATTACCATTACAAGCTCTGGTGTTAGGGAAGATTTCTTCAAATGCCATGGACAGCTAGGATCACCCAACAGACCTTTCTGGCATGTATCAGCCCACAGACATCTCTGGTTGGCATGATGACCAGGCAGAAACTGACTTATTTTGGGATATGTGATGAGGGAGAATATGATGAAAAAGGAGACGACAATAGACAGTGGTTAAAATAAACAGACCAAACCCCCATTTACTGGATGCCATGAAAGAGGACAAAGAATGAACATCAAGAATTTGAAAGAAGCCATGAAAAACAGGGAAACATAGAGGAAACTGGCCTACAAAATATCCTACAGTCAGACAAGACTGAGAGGATAGAATTGTAACTTGTTCTTGTAATGTTTTTGTATGTTTCATTGCTCTCTTTCTTGCTATACTTTCTAGTTACTATTTTAGCAATGCACCAAGGTTACATTGAAACTAATAACTAAGTGTGCCTTTCTGTGTTTGTTTTTCTTCACTTTGCTGGTGGCAGCAATCTTATATCCTAGTAAGCAAATCCCCAATCCCATTGTCGTCTGTGAAACTATAGATAATACATATTTATGAAATGCCAACAGATACAGCACAACTGCAACCATTAAAGAGAAGAAGTCTAACAAAGCAAAGAAAAACGAGAATGAGCTGCAAAGGTTTTTACTATGAGTACAGAAATAGTTATCATGCCAATGCAGATAGCAAATGTCATTTTCCGCTGTCACTGGTCCTCTAAAGAACTATTCATTACAAAATATATTTTTTTTCGGGGGGGGGAGGGGGAGGGGGAGGGAGATGGTTTTTGTTGAAATATGAGTAAACTTATCCTTTACTCATACATATCATTGAGAAAATAATTTCCTACTATTTTTACTCTCCCTTTATTTTTAGCTAGAACACTCTTTACCACAGTCTATTCTGTATTTTGTACATAAAAGCAAAGCTGCCATGGAAATCAGTACTTTATGGAGAATTTGATGCAGAGTACCAGCTGTAATGACAAAGCGGAACTAACATATTGCCTGAAGGGTTTCCCGAGAAAGTGGTGTCTTGTAAAATATTTCAGTGCACCTGTATCCTGCTAATTTGAACCTTTATTCATCCAAACAGATGTTTTAGCAATAAGCTATTTTCTGGTTTCATATTGGACCAAACACAGTATTTTTGCAGTGCGTAAACTATCAGAGAGAAGTAATAAAGACATTTAGTGGAATTCATCAAAGGGGGAAATCTTTACAGAGCCCTACTAATTCTTAGTACCCAAACAGCTGTTAGCATTCACTGGTATAGGGAAGTTAGAATTATGTAAGCAAATCTTTGATTGGTTGCTATGGGTTACTAGATCTCTGTTAAAGATTGCCACAGTTGATGAATTCTCACTGTGTATGTCATCATATGGGGCTGGTCTTAGGTCATATGGTTATGTTCCTGTCTGGAATTGCATGCAGCAGATGTGCATACTGCCGCATGGTGAAAGCAGTTTCCATGGTTTCAGTTCAAAACAGAGTGTATAGGAAATCCAGGAGCCTAATGAAATTGATGGTTTGTGTAATTCAAAGTCACAAACATTTAAAACACAAGGATGAATCTGCCTAGTCACGTCTCCCAGAATCCCCTGTAGAGCAGATGTTGCTTCCAAGATGGCTTGACCACCCTTTTAAAATATCCTTGTGCAAAATAAAAGGGTTTATGTTTATAATAAAACTTTAAAGTGGGATTTATTTTTTTACTCTTTACAACAGAGAATTGTCAATGTCATACAGAAAAAACATACTTCGTAGCTCACCCGGCACTAGCATGTATGCTTCTGTGTGAGCGTGTGTGCTTGCAAAGGTTACCCAATCAATCACCTGAACAATTAAAGATTATAAAAGATCCACTTAACAGGGCTGTGCTGATTCCAGATTAAGTTCCTTGCATTGCTAATAGTAATTAAGCAATTTTTTTCCCCCTGATTTTTCAGATGACTCACTGACCTTTCCTGCTGTATGTGCGTGTGCATGAACTCTCAGTAAATAACTGGCTTGGTATGGAAACTATTGCTTTATAATATTTAAATAAAGGGTAAGGCAGAAGAACAGCTACAGTAGTCATATGAGTTTAAATGTATGTCAGTCAGGTATAAGTTATTCATTACACTTTGTAGAATTCTTATTTATTTGACAATTACTTGCATTTCTGTAATAAAATCTAGGAACGAATATATGTTTCCCCTAAAGCTAAATTCTGTATCTCTAAAAGCCCATAGCACAAAGACCATATCATGCACTTATAGTCTCAGCAAATCTTGCTGTGTATTTAACTGCAAGAACATTAATATATTCTGGTTAGCATTGACCTAATTCTATAAATGCCCAAGACACTTGAGGGAGGGGAATTCATGTGCTGGTGGAATTTCTGCTTTAAACTGGGTGTGGTTGATGATTGTTCCTTGTTTAAAATGACCCCTTTTTTCCATAAATATACATTCTAAGTTGGGCAAGTCTTTGTTAATCAAGCTTTTATAAGTGGTCTGCTGATCACTGCATTTGTATGTGTATGTCATCAAAAGCAGGTCACATACAAATCTGCTGATCCCAGTAAGTAATGGCAATCATTCAGATTGTCCAAGCAAACTGATCGGCAGATATTGTCTGAATATGACTATTGACCTAATATACTGTATGTGTAATCAGATTTGCTGATGATCCAGTAATATGGTCCTTGGCTCAAACTCCAAGATAACTGCATGTGTAGTCAACATAATCCCATATCTAAGGGCATGCTTATTTCTTTGTAAGTGGTAGCAAAGCATCAACCCTTCACTTAAACCATGCCTACTAATGAGGGCATTTTGCTGATACAAAGTAATCTGCAATGCAACCCCAAGAAGGGTCTTCTATAATGCTTGCCTTGGCTGAGATGATGTATATCTGGATCATAAAAGAAAACATCTCTTTATAATAAGATACTATCACTTTTTGAGCGAGCGATATGGCAGATCCTGCTCATATCGACATACAAAGAAAATGTATTCTCTATATTAAACACACAGTTTATATTTCCCTTTAAAGATCTGCATCGCCTTAGGGAGACTCATCAGCAGAAATGAAACAGTTAAGTGTGTTAAGGGAAAATCAATATGAGATAGAGAGGGAAGGCATGGAGCCCTTACTCACCACTCTATAACATTAATTAAAGCTGAGAAAATGTTGGCTTCAAGTCAGTGTTGGGCAGCAGACTCCACCTTAGGGTGTATATACCCTTATGGTTGGTTAGGCATATATACACGCTTAATTAATATAGCCTGTGACTAGAGAGATTAAAAGAGAGGACGGAAGATGCTTAAAATTGTGTATACTTTATCACTTTACACATACATCCACACAGATGCATAGTAATGTGTCTCCTGTATTCAGATGTTAGCATGACACCTTGCTGTGTGTGTAAGTATGCAATGTGTGTATATTTCTGGGAAATAGACTGTGTAGGGTTCCTGCAGAGGGTGACATTATTGTTTGGGGAAGTTAATAGAAAGTTGTTGCCAAGAATATTTAACTAATATATTTATATACATATATATATATATATATATATATATATATATATATATATATATATATATATATGTCAGCAGTGATGTAGTCAATTGCTAATAATAGGCAATGGCATCTACGAGATTTCCTGCTGCATCTCTGCCTTTTTGTCTTTCTCCATCTCAGTTTCCAGAGATTCCAGTGTTTCAGATCTCTGTTCAGTTCCTCAGTACCTCTCTGATTGCAACATCAGTCCAGTGTTACAGTTCAGATATTCCTGAGCCACATGGTTCCTTAACCTTTGCATCCTTGTGTTTAGCCAGCATCAACCCCACTGTGGTAAAGAAGACCCACATTCATCTGTTCCTGTTTAATTCACAGTCAAATGCAACATTGTGGCAATCATGTATAATTGAGGGAGGGCTGGTCCAGGGGTTGCAAGAGGGGCAGGGGGTACCAGTGCAGGATTTGCTGTCCTGTAGTTCCACACCTGTTGCTACACAATAGTGAATTGATGCAAACAATAACAATTGAATTGATGCAAACTGTAACAAATTCATTTGTCGATGCAAAATAACTATTTGATAAAAAGCCCCTTCATTTCCAGCAACTTCTGTACCATTATACCTGGTGATACATATAAAAGGATAGTCCTTCCATAATATTTGCTTACCCCTAGCATGGAAAACTGCTCTGGGAAATAAAATGTAACTGAAAAATGAAATAGGGTGGAAGACAGTACCTAACAGTATTCTATAGCATTACAGTGGAATCCTGGGGAGGCAGGGGAATATGTTATAGATACCAATGCACGTATGAGTAGTAACCACTTCCATCAAAGGGAACACAATGGAGTAAACAACTTGCACCTTATTGCAGAAATACTATGACAAGCACTCTGCAATTCTTTCTTTTCACTTTTTTTTTCAGTTTTTACAGTTAATGTATTCATAGGGGTGAAATATGTGATTACTTAGCAGAGAATGTTGGAGGAAGACTGCTTTAGATAATCTATTGTAATATCTGCCGTGTGAAATGCGTTGATAGATAAGGTAAGAACTCTAACAGAAACCTGTATTATAAATTGTATAGGAAGCTAGAAATTATATCAGTTGCTCTCGCTGTAATTTATGATCCACTGCCATCCTGTTGATTAATGATAATCACTTTGCTTTGTTCCCTCAATCTGGAGGTGCGGGAATTAATATTCTGTCTGCCTCGCTTCCTGTACATTTGACTGGCAGCCATTTTGAGCTTCCCTGTGTGTTCTGAGGATGTTGATGCTGTGTAAACATCTTCAGGGGCTGTCGCATGGGAAGAAAAAGCAAAAAGGGGGGGAAGGGGATTAAACATGGAAAAAAAACCTACCCCCACACCGTCAAAGTCAGGGAAGTAAAACTCATTTCCAACCTCTCCAGAGAAAGGCTTCTTTAATCCGTTACCATGGAAACTTTGGGCTTTTTAGCACGTCCTCCATGATGCGTTTGAGCTGACACATACTAAAGGACTTTCTCATCTGTTTGCAGAAAGACGACCACCTCACACTGAATTCTAGTCTTACATCATTATGTTTTTATTTGTATTTTTTTTCTTCTGCCTAGGGTAAATAAAAAAAAAAGGCAGCATCTATATACCGATCCAGAACCTATTATTGTAAAAATATCACTGCCTGAACAGAACAACCTATTCAGATTTCACTTAAATCAATAACTGCTGTTGTTTCTTCATCCACTTTTACACAGTCGGGAGATGTATGCGTCTTTTCTTATTACTGCAGTTGTAATTATTTTTCTTTTGGCGGGTTCTGTATTCCTGATACGATGTAAAGGGCTCTTCGTTCAGATGGTGGGGAATATGTACTTGCCCTGTTGAAAATGTCCTAGTTATTCCACTACCCTTCAGTACACAGTGCACTATGACATATTTCTGCAAGAGAAAGGTCAGACCTGGTAAATCAGAAAAAAAACTGGAAAATTTCTCTAGATCATAATACTGTCTCTTTCAGTAAGGTGGCAGATGGACAGAAATACCAAGACCAACTCTTGTCAGGCCTTATTGTAATCAGGGATAACCTAGCAATACCATTCTAATCCCTTCCTCCCCCTCCGAATATTAATGATCGTACAGAAAAGAAAAAAATGAGAGGTTTATAAAATGATTTATAAAAATGACAAATATTTGATCTCAGCATAGTCACTCATATGAGCAGTCGATGTATAACAAGTAGGATGTTTGCATTCTGCAGAGGAGTGACAGCACTTTCAGCCTTCTATCAATTTTAACCTAATGATTTTGGAACAATTACATTTAATATTCCCTTTAAATTTAATTTTTTTTTTTTTTTATAAATCAATTAATTCTTAATTCACAATTTGGTTTTTCAGGGCCATTAGTTCTTTTCCTCATTAGGCTTTTTAATCATTTCTCTAACCAACGTAGCAATCTTTTTTTTTTTCTCTCTCTCTCTTTGCCCTAAAACACAGGGAAAAAAAAAACGAATTTGCTTTCAAGAATCTCTTTCATTTCTGATTTAATTTCATGCGCCACCCGTCACTGTTATCATGCCGGGAGGTTGGAGAGAATCCTGCAGTTGTTGGGTCAGCATTACCTTTCTTACATTTAGTACAGTATCATTTATATTAAATGGCAAATGTCTATATGCTTCTCCCGCTTAATAATGCCAGGATGGAGACGTGGTCAGAATTGTCTTTAAAGCAAGGGTGGCATTTTTGCTTATGATGGAGGAGAACGGTTCCATTTTGGTGGATGGCAGATTAATTAAAAAGGGGTTGTAAAATGAGAGAGCAATGCAGAGAGGGGATAAGAAGGAAAGGCACTGCATATTTTTCCACAATAATTACTCACTAGTAGATTAATAAAAGATTAATTTTAAGAAATCAACTCTTTCTTTTGTTTCCAGTCACAAATTCTTACTGTTTTTTTTTTCATTAAACTGTAAAGGCGCTATCAACCAAATGCAGTAATTGATGACTGAAAAACAATGTTGTAAAAACATGTAAAATACTACCAAATGGCAGAGGGGGGGGGGGGGGTGACTACAGCTGTACAGAGGTAGTAGTAACTGCTGGGGGTGACCATGTTCTCCTAAAAAGAAATAAAACGCCAGCCTGAAGGGGACAGTGCACAATCCCACATGCAGGGAGCTGAAGTGATCTTGTTGAATTCATAAACTGATATTTAGTAAAGGCTGGGGACCTTTAGGCAAGAAGGGGGGGGGGGGGTAGAATCTGGACTTCTAATGAACTAACTATATACGCAGGCAGATGTACAATACTGAGCAGGGCTGGGGGCTGTTTTCCTCATCCATCATCCTCCATTCTACTAATATCTTTATAAAAGCAACACATTAATAAATATAACAATCTCACTGGAGAAATTCTATGCAAACAGAATGATTCTGTTTATGTATGTAAATGTATTGCTTTAGCAGAGATGGTGGTTTCTGTAGTTTGTAGCACCCCTTCAATAGGCTTGGGTTAATGGTAGAGCATAGGTGAGAGTACAGTTAGGACTTCATCTTCTGAAGAGGGCCATGGATTTGGGGGAATGATGATGCAATTTGGTGCGTTGTGCTGCAATAGGAAAATATGGGTACCAAAAGTAAAATGAAAAACATATTAAACAGAGCTGGTAGCACACAACATATGTAGTGGTAGGTAGGTAAGATAGCAGTAGAGATGAAAGCGCAAAACTTCAGGAAGTGCAAACAAACAATATCTGCCCCTATAGGAAGCAAACCCAAGGTGCTCACAGTTGCTTTAGTAATTGTGGCTCTTGCAGTGCACTATCTTTTTAGAAAATACACTTAAGCATTGGCTCTAATTATGGTTGTTGCTGTGGTCTTTAGGGGGTGGACTTCCTTATGCAGCAGGTGTCAGCACTCTGTATTAGCAGTGCTGCACCTTTTAGAGAAATGGACATGTGGGACCTCTAGGTTCAGATGCGCACAAGAAATTAATGGCTCTATTGGAACAGGGTCCTGCTCTTGTACTCCACAAGGCTTTCAAAATTTCAATCAAGATAACGCTGGCCTTTCAATGGTGCCCAGCATGATGGTGTCACCATGCATGTGAGGTAGGCATGCACCATGTATTGAGGATGGCTCTGGCCAGGTTCCTGCCCCATGAAGCATACAATCTAAATGGGAGGGAGACTTACATACACAGATCAGAGGGTAATGCAAAGTCCTGGGTTATTAGTCTAGAAATGCCAAGCAAATGCATAAATAGGTATTAATGCAGACACTGAATGAAAGTCATGAAAAAGGGTTCTAATACTTCAAGAATTTCCCTTTGGTTTTGAAAATGCTGAGGGAATGTACTTGGTGAAGTATTCCAGAGGCATGGGACATCAAGGGAGAAGTGTATAAAATGGGAAAGGATAGTTTTAGTGAATGGTGCACAAAGACAATTGTTCTGTAAATGCCAAAAGGAGGACACTAAATAATTTTAGCCATGGAGTAAATAGATGTTGCAAGAATGTCTGTTCCTTTCTTGGGGGAGAAAATTATGGCAGCCGAATTTAAAATGGACTAGAGTAGGAAAAAAGTGAGAAGCTGAAAGGCCTATTAGAAGTTCATTTCAGTAATCAAAGTGGGATAAGATGAGGTCATACTTGAGAGAGTTAGTAGTTGGCTGAGAGAGAAAGAGATGGCTTTTGGAAATATTATAGAGGAAAAATCAACAGTATTTACTAGTGTTACCATGTGCTTAGAGTAGGGGAGAGAAGAGTCAATCATTGTCCCAGGACAAGTTGCAGATGTAACAGGGTTAATTATCACATCATTAACTGGAATTGATAAGATGGGATAAGGCAGGCTGTAATAGACCATTAAGTATAAGGACAGGGGCCTCAGTTTTTTGTGGTCCTGGGTTTACTACTGGAAGGAAAACTATAATCCAGCCACCACAGGTGATGACCAAAGCAGTGCAACAGGAAACCAAGGCATCTAAATCAGAAGACAAACAAAGCAGAAAAGAAGTGACTTCATATGAATAGGGCTATCAGCCCAAAGGATAAGCGTAGTTAGTTGCAGTTTAGACATGCATAGGAACCTTCTGCTGCTGTGATGTACAATAATGTAAGCAAGGAGTAATTACCTAGAGATAACATTTCCCAGAACTTATTTTTAAGCCACAGCTGCTAAAAATAAACTGGAGGGTAGCAAGGCTAGAAGAGTCTTGAGAACTTCCTAATATCAGGTGGCTGAAAAGACGATACCATGGCAATGAGGCTCCTTGCTGGAATGGAGCAGGGGATGCTCTACCTATTTGTGAATAATAAACGTGGCTGAGCAGAGAAGTGCCATAGTTATAGGGAGCACTACAAGGAAACCCCGATAGACGTACCTTTGGGGAAGCAGCAGATGCAGTCAGTAAACTAGCAGGGTCAAGCCAGGAGCTCAGATGACTGAAGTGGCAACAAGGAGAAAGGTGGAACTCTGAAAGAGATAACAGGTTAACGTTTAAGCCAAGTTTAGCGCTAAATCTCAAACAAATTTGTGCACTGCTCTTTAGACTCTGAGGAACCAAATTGTTCTGGCAAGGAAGCTGGGCATGGTTTATCAATAAAAATCTTGCATATACCCCATTGGTTAACTCATTATGGGGTCTTTTACCCCTGCAGTGCTTCCAGCACAGAAGCCACAGATACCTGACAGTTGCTATAATAAGATAGCTCTCAAATTGAGGCCGCATAGGTGGATGGTTATATAGTCAAGGAATATTAGGAGGTTAATACCATGGCTAAGATGATTACTTTGCTGTACCAATTCAGAGAGTCACTTAAATGACAAGTAACAACAGAAATTGAAATTACTATTCAGATTTTCTAGGCAGATATATTGATGCAGGCACTCTTTGAAATTTAATTCCTGATATTGCTTTGTGTCGCTACATTCTTTGCTGGTTGCAGCCATGCTTTACAAGTTGGGCTTATCTAAGGCTCATAAAAGATGACTGAAATTGCAAAGAGTAAAAACAAAATTTACAAAGAATAAAAACAAAATACTACAAATTCAGCATCAAATAAAAATAATCAGAATAAGGGCCATACTAAACTTAATTTTTTTTTCTGGTCCTTCATATTTTAAGCTAGGAACCAAAGAATCTGAAGGCGTCTGGCACTCAAGCAGCATTGAAACCATACACTGATTCACAGAGGATTAGGGGTACCCTTGGATAATAGTAATACAACTATGAATAACATTTACTTATGTGCATTTTATGGCTATCACACAAAAATATCAAGCATGGATCCCATTGGTTAGTTTAGTTCTTCTGGATGAATCTTTAGGAGACATTAAAGTATAATCAGAATGATTGGTGCTGATTGACTAAACTGGACAACCAGTCAGTGGCAAAGAGATGGGGTAGGGTCAGCTGCGGAGACCAGTAATAAAGATTAAGAAGATCCAAGGATTAAAGATAAATCACACGTATCCCTGTGGCTGGGATTTCTAGCCCAAACAACTGCTTATTATTTGGAGAGCGATGAACAATCCTACTTGATTTTGAGTTGCATCCAGTTCTATAATCCAGAGGAATTATTTTCCCACAGATGGTAAATTGGGCCTCTGTTTTTTTGGGTAAAGCATGCTGGGAGTTTTATTGGTTATTTTTAATCAGCACTGTAGAGAGATGCTGTATCTATGGTAGTTTTTTTTTTTTTACATCTGTTCTATGATGATGAAACAAGTAAATAATTCATTTTCATTTTGAGCTATATTTACCAAATTAGGATTCACTGTACCGGCTAGTGACGGAGTTTGATACAATAATATATAAAAATAAAGGGACTTGAGATGATTCATTTAAAATGTATCAAGAGCTTATCATAACAATTGTAAATTTAAAGGCTTTAAAAAAAAAAAAAAAGAAGAAACCGGGCGCGATATAATATAGGCTTTATTGTGAAGAAAGGGCTGAAATGGGAATTGCTAGCATTTATTACACAAATTAATCATTAATATAAAAAAAGGAAGCAAATGTGAATTGCTAACATTTTTTACACTAATGAATCGCTGCATCGCTAACACCTGGGTTCAGGCAAGGATTCATTTGACTTTCTTTTAGAAATAGGTCTTAAAAGTGTTCTACGAATCATACATCGGTTGTACCCGTCTATTTATTTTCATAAAAAATGTAAAACAAGATTTAACTGGGGCAAAAAAACAAAACAAATGTAAAGCGAATAAAATATTGAAATAGTTGAATAAAGATGTAAAAAAAAAAAGAAAAGCTGTCTATCTGATACATCCCCCCCCCCCCCCCCCCTCCAATGTCTGGTAAGCTTACTTTCATTTATTAAAGGTCATTTGTACAATAGATGAGGGAGTCTGGCCAATTAGGGGGAGGGCGGATGTGACAGGGAGGTTTGGGACAGGAAGGGGGTAGCGAGGGGTGGGCAGAAAATGAGTGGGAAAGGAAAGGAAGCGGTTCCCACTCTCCCTCCCCAATTTTCAGGACACTGGGCAGGAAATTTGTCACAGCATTCATGGCGATGGTCCCAAAAGGTGGTAAGGAAGAAAAGACAGGTTAATAGGTCGGAAGTTAAGCAAAAGGTACGGATATACTAACATAGGGCACGGGGTCCCTGGTTAGTGGTCGATTTCCCATCGAGTTGGTGGTGTGCGGCTGATGGGGGAGGTGTGTGTGTTTATGCAACTTCTGCTTAAGAATTTATGGGACCAACAAAAGGCGTTTAAAGTATGTTATGCTAAAAGTATGTTATGTTAAACCATTAATAAATAATGCTGTGGCCTTTCAACTCTAACAAGAGAGTGGTGTGCATTATTTAAAAGGGGATAATAAGGTATAAGGAGTGAAGAAAACCTGTACATCAAACCTTCACCTGTCGCAGCTGTTTAATTCTCACAAAGAATGACAACGCAATCATCATAGGAGATAGAAGATTTTACAAGAATAGGTCTTAATGTGAAAGCGATTGTTGTAAACTGATTAGCTTTTTCCTTTCAGGTCTCTGTGGCAAATGTCCATTATATATATAATGAGTAAGGATTACAATGGGTTGTCCATCTTGGGGTTTACAAAATACTGGCAATATGCATGAATTATCGCGCATTAATAAGAAAGGCCAATGTTCCTACTTAGATGAGTTTTTGTTGCAAAAACAGTCACTTAGATTACAACAATTCATACATTTTACCAACTGGTCATTACTTTTTTCCCAAGCTTTTTGAGCGCAACTATAATAGGAACAGAAATCCTGCTGTACTCAAAGGACATTTATAAAAAAATGTTCAAAAAGTATAAAAAAAAAATCAAGTTTGTATATATATATATATATATATTTTTTAATGCTTAGGAATAAGTACCATTTGGGTGAAATTTATTAAAGTAAGAAAGCGCTCGGTCTTTCTACGTTTATCACACAAGATTTTGCATTGTTCCCACAAGATTATTGAACAAGTTTTTTTTTCTCTTGATTTTTAGAATTTTTTCACTGTTTTTTTAGAGAAAAATCGAGATTGAAAAACTCATGCGGTAATCTTTCGGGAACAATGCAAGATCTCGCACGATAAACTCAAAAAGACCAAGAGCAGTCTTTCCAACGTTAATAAATTTCACCCAAAATTGGCAATTTTTCCCTTTCTGGTGTTACCGAAATCAAAAGTTTTATTTAATCCATAAAACTACAGAATGATGCTCTGTAAGTTTTCCTTTAAATGCCCTTTCCGTTAGTAACACCATGAAACTTAATTTCCTTTGTGATAAAGTAGACTATAGTAGATCTCTCTCTGTACAGAATCTCACTTAGAGAAACAAGAAAATGGTGGGAATCTAAAACACTTAATAAATATGTAACTAATTCCTAGGGGGCCTCAGAATCAAGATATTTTTCACACTATACCAAAACAGCAGTTTATTCATGGAACAATGATTTGACATTATTGAACAATGTTCCATGAATCTGATGAAACTGCTAATACGCGAACATGAATCAGAACTCATTGGGGGAATTTATAAAAGTAATTTTGATCTATTCGCCGCAATTTGCAATCCGTTATTGCCACTTTTCACCATGTTATCTACATTATTTTTTTTTCCACCACATTTTCAATTTTCCGGAGTTTATGTAGTGACAAATAAAATTGATAGATATTGAAAAAGATCAATAAATATCGATGTGTTACTCCTGCCATACCTAACTCGCATTTTGATTCGAGTGACTGGATTCTTCATCCTTTCTATTCAGCTGCAGGTGCACATACAGAAACATTCTAATCAGCACAGCTCATGATATACTGCAAAATGGTGTTCCAGTAATGCTTTATTACATGTTTATAAAATGTATACAATGCAAATAAACTAGCTATTTCAGTTATATTTGCATTCAATAATATCTTGAGTGAAGCATCACCAACAAATAGTAGATTTCTTGTTTAAATCAGTAGGAATGGGTTTTGTAAGCAGGTCTGTGGGAAGGTAACAGATGGAGTATATGTGCCATTTAGACTCCTGTCAACAATGGCATAAGATCCTGGGAAAAGTATAGACTGACAGGGTTGAACTGTCAGCGATTTTCTTAAACTGGAGTTTGGGCCCAGGGTTTAGGAGTGGCTGAAGAGTTTTGGGTGGGAAGGCCACTCCTATACTCCATCTAGGGTTTTCCTAAATTAGAGCACCTGTGCAGAAAGAAGGTTTAAAAAGCACAAGTTTAGCTAGAGAGAGAGAGTCTCTCAGTGTGTGTCTAGCTGTGCTGAGGTGTGGTTAGTGGAAAAACTACTGAGACTCCCTGGAGTGAGATTTATGGGAAAGAAAGTTACATTTTGAGAGAAAACTCTGCAAACTGATGTTATTTGTTTTATGTTATTATTTTGCCAAGTCAGGCTGAATTTCTGCTTAAGTTTTGGATTTTCTGTAAATAAAGACAAATTCTTAAGAGAGAACTGGTTGGAAATTCGTTATTGGAAAAGACGACCCCAGCCAAGCGAGTGAAATCCCTACAGTTTTTAATACAAGACAGTAGGTATAATGTATAAAGCGCCAAAAATGTACACAGCGCTGTACAATTCAGCAATACAAATACAATAGAGACATGGGAAAAGTGCATTGTACAATACAAGTATAATATTACAAGGATACATCACTTTAAGTGCTAGGTTGTGGTTGACACAAGTGGTTAGAGATCCCTGCCCCATAGAGCTTACAATCTAAGTACTGTTTTTTCCTTTAGGACATATTGTTATCTGGAAACTGGCTAAGGTAAAAAGTGTTTACTGGTTCTCACTATTGTCGCTGCTTTGAAGTCACCAATATTACAAGTGTTATTTCCATTCCTTTCTATTCCTATGTCATATTGCCACTAGGTCTCTATATTCTGTTTTCATTTGATTGTACAGTCCTGTGTTAATACTTGAAATACAGATTCCAATTTCTAGCTGTCTCCTGGCAATCTCCTTGTGGGTGGCTAAGCACCAGCTCAAATTAAATCCCACTAAAACAGAATTGATTATCTTTCCACCCAAATCTGGACCCACTCCTACCCTGTAATCTCTGTATGTTTTCTTGTGGTGACGTTTGATTCTGCTCTTTCCTTCTCTAAACACATCCTTATCACTACTAAAACCTGTCAATTTTTCCTTTCCAACATTGCCAAAATCTGTTCCTTTCTCTCTCCCTCCACTGCTAACACCCTCATGCATGCTCTTGTCCTATCCAGCTTGGACTACTGCGATGTTCTTCTATCTTGCCTTCCAGCTTCCCACCTCTCCCCGCTCCAGTCTATTCTAAATTCTGCTGCCAGAATTCTTCCCTCTCTCCCCAGAAGGGACAGATTTACTCCCAATCTTTCTCTGCTCCTTTGCTCTCCGTAAGCAAAGGTATCATTTACAATGTTCTCCTTTTGACATTTAAGCCACTTTACTCAGTTGTCCCTCCCCACATTTCCTCACTTGTATGCCTATGCATTCCTCAACGTCAACTGTGCTCCTCCCAAAGCAACCAGCTTTGCATGCCACACACCACTACTGCACTTTCTCGTCTTAAACCCTTTTATACCCCATTATCTTCACCAGGAACATTCCCTCTGCACCTTGAAAACTAAACTGAAATACTACCTTTTGGAGCACTAGCACTGATATTTATCACTGATTTTTATGTATTTAATTTATTTAATCCTTAATTAGTTATTTATGCTTAATATTTGTATTTATTTATTTCTGTGTTTCAATACATTGTTGCAGATCTTCTTACCCTTCTATCTGTGTATGTAAATCATCCTCCCATTTAGATTGCAAGATCTACAGGGCAGGGACCTCCAACCTCTTGTGTCAACCACAACCTGGCACTGAAACTGATGTATCCTTGTGATATTATACTTGTATTGTATAATGCACTTTTCTCATGTCTGTACTATGTTTGTATTGTTGAATTTTACAGAACTGCATAAATTTGTGGAACTTTATAAATAAAATTATACATGCATACATACACTCACCAAACAAGAGCCTTGCCATCAGCCTCCTACTTCACCACTTTGATATCGGAAAGTCAAAACGTCAAACTTGGAGCAGTTTGCCTTGTTGATTCGCCAATTTGACACACTCTGAGACTGGATAAATAGCTGAATGGCGTGAGCATATTGAAGAGATGCACTGTAAGATGTCGAGCAAATTTGTCACTTTGCAAAAAATGACATTTTGATAAATATGCAGAATTATGAAAGTGGTGAATGGACACAAATTCAAACCTTTACACAACTGTTTGAACTTTGACAACTACTCCCCTTAATGTCTCTTTTATGTTCCTTATCGACTAAAGTCCAAATAGTCACTTAGAGCTGTGAATTCATACCTATTCTCCACTTCCCCATGTTCGCTTATTGACCAAAGCCTGCAAAGTGGAGAATACGTGAAAAATTCAGGCATCTTCGATAGTCGACTATGATGTGACTTGAATTGTAGTGAGGTGAATTCACCATTTAGTCAATCAGGCCCTAAATGTTTAGTAAAGAATACAGACATAGGTTGTTTTTTCATTGAAATATTTTTACATTAATGTCAAACAGGATGCTATACTGTGGCTTCCCTTCCTAAACTAGATTTTTTTCTCATTCTACAAATCAAATAATATAATATTTAATATTAAGCAATATTTTTTTAACAAATTTTCTTTCAGACTTAAATTTGCTGTATTAAAAAAAGAACCGTTCCACAAAACCATTAATTCTAAAATTGGTCAGTTAACTGTCCCTTTAAGCATTTAACATTAATCAGCAATTTGGCTCCTACCAAACAGATCAATATCATGTAGAGAGAAATCTAACTATTTCCCTCATGCTTTATTGCTGACCGGGAGACATGCAGGGATAAAGGAAAAGAAGCATTTTAGCAAGGCGGCCTTCATTTCTCCATCTGGGAAAGGAGTAGGTATAGCTTAGAAGATAAAAAGTAACAAAATCGTAACCATGCAAGAAGCACTGAAAAATCAAGTTTGTTCCCCAAAGTTTTTTGCTTAGCAACGCCCATTCCTGTAGGAAGTGATCAGGTGGCCTGCTTGAAATACTATATTGTAAAATGGTTCAGTAAGGTTCAGATGGGTTGATACAATCTACAATTAGAAGAAGGAAAGAATAGGAGCGATGTAAGTGCAATTAATAGTCCTTAATAAAAGGTTTTATGTCAAGAATTAGCTTTCAGTATATTAATATAGCCTAAGTATTGAGTTCTTTTTTAAAAACCCATTCTGCACCTTTTTAGACATGGTAACTTACTTTATTAAGTTATTATTGTCTTCAGCTTGTTCCCCCTCATTGTGAATCATTGACTAAGGTTTGAATAGTCACTTAGAGCTGTGAATTCACGTCTATTTTCCGCTTATCGAGCAAAGCCTGCGAAGTGGAGAATATGCAACCAATTCAGACAACTACGCCAAGTTGCAAACTTATGGCGCTCTTCGCATCACCTTGCAGACACGTACACAGATACTTCTACTATTGACTAAGCAGTGAAGGTACAAATGTGACTGGGAGAGCTGCTCTCAATTCACCTGTTTTACTTTGCCAATTCAAGCTGGCAAATAAGGGGGGTTGATGGCAGGGCTCCAGTATAGTGTAAGGAAACTATTCATTCAATAGTGACAATGGCGACTGTGACTAAATGACAACATGACCTAGAGACTAGGAGACATAGAAATAGATAGAATATTCACAGAATATAGTTAGTGCAATATGGTGAAACTGATGTCATTGCCCTTAACTTGACAAATTTGCCTCACTCCGCATGACTTCTCCTTCTACTTCCATCTGACTAACTACGCCACACTACGTATCTGACAATGTTCTCTGCTGTCCACCTGTTTGACAAGCATATTCTCCACTGAATGTACAATTATCTTGGTGATGCAACTTGAATTGTAGTGAAGTGAATTCGACAGGTGAATTCATACTTTAATCAACAAGGCTCAGAGCAGTGAAAGCTGTCGGATACGTAGTATGGCAGTCAGTCTGATAGAAGTAGGATAAGAAGTCATGCTGAGTCTATGGATCTAATTGCTTGTCGAACAAGCAGACAGCAATGAATGCTGTCAGAAGCATTGTGTGGCCTAGTCGGTTGAAGTAGGATGAAAAGTCATGTGAATTGATGTGAATTCCCCCAATGATGTGCAGTGACATCATCCTCACCATATGCCTAACTATATATACTGTAAGTGAATATATGTCATATTGTTATTTAGTCACAGTGGCCATCGTCACTTTTGAATAAATAGTCGTCTTAGGCCACACCAGAGTCCTGCCATCAACCCTGCAATTTACCTCTCTGATGGGACAAAGTCAAATGGGTGAATTTGGAGCAGTACAACTACTTGAATTCACTCAGACTCCATTGCTTTATCAATAGCTGAAGTATCTGTGTACATCACTGTATAATGGTGTGAAGTGCTCCATTAGGCCAGATTCAAATTGGCGTAAATACGCTAGTGCATAGATGCTGAGCATGAAAAAAAAATGCACACTGCAAATCACTATGTAACTTACCTTTGTCAGCAACACTAGTGCTAAACGTGAGCGTGCACATGCGCGAACGCTCACTGTTGTGTATCCGACAGGCATACGTACACAATGAGAAGAATGTGGCCAGATAAGAGGAGCCGCGAATGCTGAGGAAACGTTCACACTGTGTTGGGTAAATACTATAGAAAAGTGTGTCCCAAATATACGCTGTTCCTGAATTTGCCTGTGTATTTTCAAGATGCACTTTTCTAAAATGCTCTAGTGCATTTACACCGATGTGAACCTGGCCTAAGATTGCTACTATCATAGTGGCCTGAATTAGACATATATTCATCACATCCCAGAGTTTGCTCAATAAGCGAACATACAGAAGTTCCGATCAGATGCGCATTCAGAGCTATCCACTACTATTCAACCTTTAGTCAATAAGGCCATAAAAGTATATCACAATTTCAGAAATTATTATATATAAAAATCAGTAAATCATACAAAAAATGAATGAATAGTTACCACCAAATCACCTATTAACATTTCAGCTCAGAATGAGAGTATACTTCATTAAAGATTGATATTATATATGCAATACAAATATTACATTAGAAACCCTATGTATTTGGTTTACTATCTAATCCTTAAACGTTAGAGGTAAATAACTGAAATTACATATAAATGATACATAACTTTAATTACATATTCCAAACACATCAATAACTGTACCAGAGTGCTTTGATGCTGTGTGGCTATTCTATCTCTTGCTTCCTGATTAACCAGTAATCTCCAGTATGGCTAATTGATGCACCTGCTTTCGGCTGGTTGTCAAGTCAGTAAGTGAAATTTTCTTTTTCTTCAACTTGTGAAAAGGTTGATGATGTTAATCTCTCTTTCTCTCTCGGTTTCAGGAACCATTTAGGAAATTCCAAGAAAATTCAAACCTGCCTTGATTTAGCAATGTGGGATTTGTTTGGATTAACATGAATCTGAATGCTTCATTTCTCCTTAAAATTATTATTAAAACTGCTTGTTTTGGTTTTCACAGTCTGCATTTAATTTATACTTGTACCAAATGGAATGTTTTATTCATTGAGGGTACTTTTGCTTCATCTCGGATATGTATATACCCTAGTACAGGGGTCGGCAAAGTGCAGCTCGCAAGCCACATGTGGCTCTTTAGACGCCTTGTTGTGGCTCAGAGAGCACCTCCGAAGCCCAGCCCATGACCTCTGATTGTAGCAAGAAATCGTATATCCGGCACTCCCACGGTTAAAAACATCAAATTTATTTAGAATCGATTAAAAAACAGGATTCATGGTGCAGGTTAAAAATCAAAGCATCAGTTAGTGCCTCCTGACGCGTTTCGCGCGGTAGCGCTTAGTCATAGGAGCCATTACATTGGTATCAGTACAGTTTATATACTAATTTGCTTACCTGAATGTCAGCAGTGTGGATCACATCGTCTGTAACATGGATTGTCTAGTTGCAGGGTCATAACTCTCCTGTGTCTCTTCCGCAGGAGTTGAATATGTTCAGCTTGCATGTCTAAATGATGCCGGTAACAGGGTTCCCATAATTGGTGTAAGTAGGAACACATGTTTGTGTCACATGTTGAATACAAATACGGTGGATCATAAGGATCATTCTTCACCGATAGTGCATGAGTGCCCACAATTAAAATGGCCGATACGGCTTCATTAGCCTGTTGGTGGACATAAGCTTAGAAACATAGCACATGTAATTACTAGTGGAAAGTATATGCCCAAAACAAAGATGGCTATTTAGAAATCCTTACCCTGTAATTACTGTGGAT
>WMED01000136.1:0-43352 GCA_019650415.1 Pipa parva
GCCTCACTTCGGAGCTTCATGAATTCCCCCCCATGTATGTTACTATGTATTTATTTGGAGTACAGTAAAGGTTGTATTGTAAGTCAATGGAGGACCTGAGCAAGCCAATTTGTAATATGCAGTCAAAAGTATGTTTTAAACCTGGTTTTCTCTAAGTTAAGTCCTTAGTTCCCTTAACTCTTGTTTTTTATTGTGACACTTAAAATGTTTACAATGATTGAAGCTCCCCACGTTATCCTGTTGGAAACAGACAGCCGACATATGTACTCTATGAAAGGTGATTGTCATTTGGCAGAAAATGATCATTGTAATTTAAGTGTTTTGCAATGATCAGAAGTCCATGTTCTTGGGCTCTGGCATAGTGGGATATAATAATAAAATAGTGCTAAATAAAAACAACTTATCTCTCGATAGACTGTAAGGCATAATGCTGCAGCATTGGTTTTGGGGGCAATGATTTACAGTACTGTGAGTACTTATGTAGTATAAATCTATTGCAGAAGGCATTTTGATCATACCAAACTCAGTTAAGCTCTTGAAAGGTTTCCACAGCATATTCTTACTATCTCTAAAATGCATTGGACACTGAATGAATAATTAAATAAGGGCACTCCATTTTGATCAATTGACAGTTTTCTTACATCTTGTCTTATTTCCTTGATATTACAGATCTATATTAAAAAAAAAATATAGAAGGCAATTTGTGGTTAAATTCAATTTGCCACACTTTCATCTTATTTCTTGTGTAAACCATAGCATTAAAATGTACCACTCTCTCATAAAATCTGATATAATCCTTCTTACGATTTTCCCAGATTTGTAGTTATCTGCTATATAGTTTTATATTTAAGATTTCATTTTCCTTAATCACTTTCTTGCATTTTTTTGCCAAGATACTCCACAACTTTAGACAAATGGTTGTTTTAAAAAATGTCAATTCCAGGAAAAATGAAAATGCTAATAAAAAAAACCTTTCAGTATTATTTTGCTATGAGTTAAGTACAATATTTCTAATAATTAGTATTCTTCACTCCGTTTTCAGTTTAGTGCATACTCCGATAGCCTAGGGCAAAATTTATTAAAGTCGGAAAGACCAGCGGTCTTTCTGACTTTACTAAGAGAAATCTCCCAAGGTTGATCTCCCAATATTTCATTCGAGATCTCTAGATCGAGTTTCTCGATCTCGAGTTTTCAAATTGTTTTCCCTGGATAGGTAGCAATGCTTTACATTGGTAGCATGGCTACCTTTCCATAGAAAATACCGAAAATTCGGGATTGCAAAACTTGATCTCGTGATCACGAACAAAATCTCACAAGAATAAAATGAGATTTCTATCGGTAAAGTCGGAAAGACCCAGAGCAGTCTTTCCGACTTTAATACATTTTTCCCCTGAAGTAAGGAATATTTAATATTTGTACTAAAAGAGTACAAGCCTGTAAAAAAAAATTTACTTTTTCAAGCAAAAAGTAAATATTTAAATATATAATACAACTCCTAAACCACATGTGTGAAAAAAGGCTTAAAAAGCTTTCATTAAATTATTTTCAGATCTCCTATAAAAATGGAGATTGTCATTGTTACTTTACAGTAGTAATAGAGCCATAGAGAAATAACAGGACTGAGTTGGAGACCTTTGCACCTCATTTTATTATTGCAAGCTACAGTATATGTCTAGAGATCCCATATGTTGGATGACTTTTAGAGTACTTGCAATAATATGAAGGTATTACCAAAGGAAGCATAGAGGTTTCATTGTGTTTGCAACTTTGTTTGATTTTCTTAAATAGAATAAATGACGTACATATGAAAGTATACTCCAAAAGTGTCCTTGATTTTGTGGGATATTCTTTTCTCTCAGGTCCCATCCGGCTGTCCCAAGTCCTGGTCCTCCTTCCCCAGCCCATCTAATATGGGCTTCCTACCTCTGCACAGCCAAAGTTAATTAGGTAGGGCACTGGTGACATCACTACTGACAGAAAGTTCATTGAATAGAAAAATAACATGGAAAAGCATTAAAAAAGGTAAAAAGCATTGAAATGAATCAAAAAGGTCAAAATGACCTTTATAAAAAAAAAAAGTGTTAAATGAAAAAAGACAACTCAGTGCATCAAGCAAGTAAAAATGTCAATGTGTTTCAATTACAAAAGCGTCCCTCAGGATAAATGGCTCCTAGGGTCTCTGCCACTAAGAGACACACTCTTTGACATCTACTTGCAGGGAATTCTCTACCTGGTATGCCACAAAAATATAAATTTGATCATCTAGTAGGAAATTTCAAGGGGAGAGATTACAATCCATAATGAAGGGCATCTTGCCTGGGGTTTTGTATAAGTAGCTTCCATGATATGCATTCAGTAAAACTCAATTAAATGCATCTCCTGCAAATACCATTACCATAATCAATACACATTAAAAAATATATATCATCCAATTTTTTTTTTAGCTTAATCTGTAAAATTAAACAGATACTTGGATCTCTTGACTTTAGTGTCCTAAAACATCTTTATAATTACAGTTTATATTAAAGAATGTATAATAGAAAGATCTAGATTGTGATGCGCAGCTTACAAGACCTTGTATTCATCCCATGTAGCTGCAAGCCTGAATGAATGGAATAGTATGTATGTATGTATATTTTTATTTAAAAGGCACCACAAGGTTATGCAGCGCTCCACAATCCAACAATACAGTTCTAATACAGACAAGGGTAAGTGCGTAACAATGAACAAGTGAAGGAAATTACAAGCAAATAATCAAGAAAATGCATCACTCTAATTAGGGCTAAATTTATTAAACTCAAAAAGGCTACATTAGTAGTAGGTAGCCAATCGGAAAATACTGATCGATTTTTACAGATCGAACAGCCGAGACCTACAGGGGATAAACTCAAAAAGGCCAAAATCAGCCATTTCGAGTTTAATAAATTTCACTGTAAGTGCCAGGCTATGATTGAAACAAGAGGATGGATGGCCCTGCCCCATAGAGCTTACAATCTAAATAGTGCAATATTGCATCTAAACTGCATATTTTCCCCAGGAGTGCTGTAACACAGCCTACACATGCAATTCATATGACTTATTTATATTAAAGTGAAATGGGGTGAAGTGCAGTCTGTGTGATTTAGAAAGGACTTGGAATTCAGTAATTATTCTGTAGAAATGCAAGTTGTACTGATGCTTTTGGCATCATGACACAATTATGTGGGGTTTTCCATAGCTTTTAAAAATGACCTCACTTTTCACAGCACAATTTCATGGTTTCAGTGTACATAATGTATATTCATAGTCATTACATGTCTTCTGCAAAGCCGTTAATGGAATTATAATGAGGAAGTGCAGATTCATGCATAGTTTTTAAAAGTCTCTGGAAAAAAAATGATTAAAAAAAAGTCTGTTGGGAAATTTAAAAAAAAAAAAAAAACATACATACTAGTGTATTTGTAGAAGTACTTATAAATAATTTTCCTTGCAAAAAGATATAAAACTATATACATTTCTGCAATGTGATTAAGGAATAAGGGCAAAAATATTGTAAACATTACATGTTGCGTACAAGAGTTAATCACAGTTTCATAACAAAACCAAGTGCTCATATTGTTTCCTTCAAATTTATTTATCTAACTTTTTATCTATTTGTACAGTAAACTGATAATCTGGAATTTCTGAGAGCATTCATAGGTAATATTCAGTTTTGATAATAATAATAAAATTAATACTTTCTCTGACCTAATTAATCATTTAAATTTCCAGTGTGATAAAAAAAAAATAGTTATTCCTAATCATTTTGCTTTCATCTACTTTAGAAAGATTAATATTAACCTTTAAAGAACCAAAACTTCCATCAACTCTATACAGAGCAAAGGAGGAACATAAAGGTAAAATACCGAAACAAAACAACTGTCAGGCGAGGTTTTTGTGGTCATATTTACAAATTATTTAAAATAAACCTACATCAGGGGTCAGCAACCTATGGCTCTCGAGCCTGATGTTGCTCTTTTGATGGCCGCATCAGGCTCTTTGACTGTAACGAGTGGTGCTCACATGAGAGCAGCGCTTGTTACAGTCTGCCTACTAAATGAGACCAACAAGTGCTGTAGAGACAAAGCTCTCTCTGTGCTTCCTGGGTTGCTAGCCAATCTGGAGCCACTGACGTCACCGGCTTCCAGGTTGCTAGCCAATCTAGAGCCGCTGATGTCACCGCGCTTCCAAATTGCTAGCCAATCCGGAGCTGCTAATGTCACATATGTGACGTCACATTGGACATCAGCGGCTCCAGGTTCAAAAGGGCTGAGCAGAGCCGCATGTATATGGCTCTTTCAACCCAAAAGGTTGCTGATCCCTGCCCTATATATTGTTTGCTGTGTCCAACCACCTGTATCTTCAGCACCAAAACAGGAATGAACTGTATATAGTATTCATTTTTATATTACCGTACATAAATAAATTGAGATGTATTGTGGATCTCTGAATACGAGCCTGAGGGTTATTCAATTAACAAAGAGATCAGATGAAATTTCAGCTTTGTGGAGTCATGTCAGTGAAGACTGTTGGGACAGTCATGAATTTAAGCAGATAATTGAAAGGACTCCAACTAAATTGACATGGTTTATGAAGGGGCATGGATAGACTATGAAATGAGAGGTGCTTACTTCAAAAGTGACCAAACTGCATGTGCCGTATTTCAAAGGTACAGTATGAAAGTTAAAATATAATCTCATTTATATCTAATTTACAATCAGTTATTAATGTTTTGATTGGGATATCTAAATATAATTATTGATTGAATGACCTCCTGCTGTCAATATTTCCTTTTCTCTTCTTTGATGCAATACCATATGTGAACCAAATGGCTTTTTACTGTTGCTGATTTTTTTTTTTTATAACAAAGACTGTAAAAGGTTTTTAAAGTGATTTTATATAATGTAAGATCCTTGATAGGGTACTTGCTCTTTCTTAAGAGAAAATAACTATGCAAAGAAACTGAATTTACTTTTGGCCTCCAATTGTAAGGTCACTGTTAACAACAGCAAGCCATTATCCTGAAAGGATATATTGTTACTTGTTAATAAAAGCATGCTGGCAGGTATAGTACAATTTAAATTTAAATTATTTAAAAAAATATTTTAGAACACTTTCCTATTTTTATATAAAAACTACTTAACAATATTTTAACCACAATTTGACTTCAACGTTATATAAATGAGCTGCACTTGAAGAAACAGCCCAGTCACCAGCTTTGATTTAAATTAGGTTCCCCTTTGTTCAGGCATTGTTCAGAAAAAAGAAAGACACATTTTTATTTAGTTCTAAGGATGCTTGTAGGAGAAAAAGAGTTGCTAAAATATCCCTTTAAAACTTGATACATAAAATACAAAGACTGCATGGTAACTAGGTCAGCTGCATAGAAACCACTGCAGTTTATTACATGTATGTGTGTCATTTCCAAATTACCAATCAAGCATGTGGACATGTGCCAACATTCCTTTTATACATACCGTACTGGAGTAAAAACATGCATATTTCAGTCATTTTATATTATTTACAATTTCTCTAAAGCCATTTACCAGGATATACAGTATTTTAGGATATATAAACACAGCTCTAAAAGGTAGACATAATCCAAGGATTAAAATAAGAATTTGAAAGTTTCAACATACGGGATTTTTTTTTCAGCTTTGCTGTTCACCAAATAGAAGTTTTAAGAACATTGCCTTTACTGTTTAGTAAACTTTTAGTTAGAACTTTTGCATATCAGATTTATTTGCCACTTGAAATAGAATAGAAGGGATTTTGCCAAAGTCAGTCTGGAAAAAATACTATGGGGAATTCATCAATGGGGCAAACATTTAGGAGCTCTAATAACCTATAGCAACCAATCAGAGGTCACCTTTCATAATTTTAACCTTAGTATACCACTGAAATCTAACTGCAAATTGAATTCTATGGGTTCCTACACCTCTGTGAACAATTGTCCCACTTGATAAGTTCTGATCATTATGTAATTCTAAAATATCAAATCATTTTTACAGCAGCATTTATGGGTAGGGAAGGGAATGGATAAAATCATGCATTATTTGATTATTCAGAGCAAAATGCTGTAAATGGAGTTTTTGGGTTTCATATTATCTGTAAATTGAAAAATAAAAACAAAACTTGGCACTTTATGTAGGAATATAACAAACTCTACCACTACATTTGGAATATGTTATAAAAATAAACATTTTATGAAAATGGTGACATTTTGCTTTGCTGTTAATTTTGATCAATGACAAAATAGAAGATAGCTTTCCTGCTCTATAAAGTCAGCTTTTGATATTTAAAATATTTCACAGTCATCGTCACAGGCTGTCACTTTACAATCTTTCACCAAAAATTAAAATCTTGAAACAAATAGGATTTGGTGCATCTATTTTATTAAGACTTTTACCTAAACCTCTTTTTTTTTTTTTTTTTGTATTATAGTGTTTATTAACGTGCCTTTTACCGTACCCCATACTTATCATTAATATCCAGTAACATATCCACTGAATTAGTTTACAGCTGTCAGAAAAAAAGATATATTGGAACAGCTGCAATAACATCTACAAATGTTTGGGAATCTTAATTGGGCTCAAAGGGGTTATGTTTAGCCTATGAAAATTAAGAAACACAGGACTGTCTACTAGAAAGAACCACTGAAAAATGTATTCACTAAATTCTTTTTCAATGTTTATGGTTAATGTTTATTTTGAAGACACATTGTTGTTGTTGTCCTAGTTTAAAGATAAGTGAATGAAAGTGCATAGGGACAGTAGAAATGGAACATTTTCTCATTCGTATGCAACTAACTGAAAATGTTGAAGAAGGCTGATAAACATTTTTTTTTTCAGACAATGGCTCTCAGCCAGTGAGAATCCCACAGTGTTTCAGGCTTCATTCAAAAAGAGGCCTGTTCAAAGGCCCTCAACTGCTGCCAACCAAAAACAAAACTGCTCATTATGGTCAGGACCTGAAAATAGAAGAAAGGGTAAGACTTACTTTCAGCACCAGCATGGAGTAGGAAGCATAGAAGTACCACCACTGGCCTGGCTATGTTCATGGTCTGACAACTTGGCACCTGCATGCTTCGGAAGCCTTGTTTTCACTGGCTCACAAGCTGTGTTTCTGAACACTTAGATGTTTCAGAAGCAGAAATTTCACAGCCTAAAAGGAAAGAAAACAATAAGATACAGATAAGAGTTTTTTTTCTATTGACATGCGAGTTATTATTCTTTTTCATTTCTAAAATGCACACATATTCTAAGTGCTGTAAAAGAAACAATGGCTGATGACGGTGAAGTTCTGTTATGCAAACAGAGAATCCTCTATATATCAGATCTTGAATGACCAATGTTTACCACTGTGTCCTCTCTATTTGTTGCTTGAATGACAAGTACAAAAATCCTAAGCAATGTTATTGGGATACTGAAATTTGTAATTTAATAGCCTCAGAGTCACAGGTTAAAGTGCACCTGTCACCACAAAACTCTAATACTTTATTTAGGTTCTACTAATGAAATAAACGTTTTTATAAATATAAAAGTATTTTAAAAACTGTCCCTTCATACAGCACATCTCTCTGACATCTTCCCTGTCAGCCTGACTTTTCATTCCAGCGTTGGGTTTGGCAGGGCTAAATGATGATTGACATTATAGCTCCTCCAATCAGATCCCTTAAGTAACAATCTACCAGGGATCGGATTGGAGGAGCTATAATGTCAATCATCAGTTAGCCCCAACCACCCACCTCTGGAAAGAAAAGTCAGGAGAGAAACGTTTTATAAAGGTACTTTTTTTTAAATACATATATATTTACAAAACATTCATTTCATTAGTACAACCTAAATTAGCTTTAGTTTTGACGTGACAGGTACACTTTAAAGTTAACTGGGTCATTAGTACCTAAAATGATTATATTTAATAGAAGTATTATATTTTATGTATGATTTTTTAAATGTTACCGGGTAAAGGATATTAAAAATATTGCCAACATTCCTAATGGCCAGAAGTCAATTGGCAGAGCTGCTGAACTATTTTTTCCCTATTAAAGCAGATTAATCCCAGATGGATTCCTACCTGGTCAGATCCACCACCCAAATAATTTCTCAGTATAATTAACTGTCATTTTACTAAAAATAAATTCGTTTAATCTAGAAAACACTTTCTAAGTGTTACCATTATCAGACACAACCCTTAGTTAAATAGTTTTGATTCTGATCCAAAATTTTTTGAAGAAAAACACTTCAAGAATGTTTTTATCCAACAGTGACAACCTAAATCACACAGTTATGCACAAATGAAAATAAAAATAGCTAGAAAACATAATGGGGGTTATTCACTAAGGTGCCAATTCCACTGTTGAATTCGCACACAGCGGATTCCCATAGCAAATCCGCCACAATTTCCCCATTGTAAAGTCCCAACATTTTTTTGATGTTAAAATTGTGACAATTTTTCCATATTAAAGTCGCGACTGCGACAATATCCTCATTATAAAGACGCGACTGAGACAGTAGCAGCCATATCTAGCTACATAAAAGGTGCTCAATATAACAGATATAAAAGACTAAGTAAATTACACGAGTCACAAACTCATGGAACTATTCACATCATTTTGCGTGTGCGTACACAGGTACTTCAACTATTAACTAAGCTACAGAGTAGTGCAAAGGTGTGAATGCGAATAAGTGAACTATTCCAAATTCATCTGTTTGACTTCAGACTAGTGAATTGCGGGGTTGATGGTAGGGCTCCAGTGTTGCATAAAGCGACTATTTATTCAAAGGTGACAATGGTGACTGCAGTTAAATGGCAACATGTTCTAGAGACAAGGTGACATAGAAATAGAATATTCACAGAATAGAATTAGTGGGATATG
The DNA here is from genome assembly GCA_019650415.1 of Pipa parva. NCBI lineage: Eukaryota > Metazoa > Chordata > Amphibia > Anura > Pipidae > Pipa > Pipa parva. The sequence continues at coordinate 8,897 of WMED01000136.1, forward strand.
ATGAGACTGACATCACTGCTCTTCACTTGTCAAATTCGCCTCACTCCACATATCTCATCCTACTTTTATCTGACTAACCATGCCACGCTACACATCCGACAACGTTAACCGTTGTCCGCCAACAAGTGTATTCTTCACTTAGTCAATACTGAGAAGTGAAATTGCTTCTGTTTAGTGATGCAGCTCAAACTGCAGTGTCGCGACAATTTTTAAAGTTAAGATTGTGACAATTTTCCCATAATAAAGTCCTGACTGCGACAATAATCTCATAAAGATGCAACTGTGACAGTAGCAGCCTATTGCGACTGCCTTTATCTGGCGAATATGCACCAATACGCAACAATTCGGACTTTAGTGAATAACCCCCTAAAAATACTAAATCATTAGCAAACCTAAAACTGCATTGTCCTTTAAAAGCCTATTATTTACTGGCTCAGAAAATACATTGCTTTGGCACAAGAAAAGAAACAGATTTTAGCTCCTGTGTTTATGTGCATGATTAACTCCATGGAGTTAAGATAATATCAAAAGGCATAATAAAATAGATGGTGTGCAGTGTGCAATCTATGCCCTAAGGTTCTGTATTCAAGTCTGCTCCATCTGTGTATATATGTTTCCAGAATATATTTATTGATTGATTTATAAATCTCACTCATGCAGTATTAAAATAAAAAAAGGAAACTTCCAGGTCTGTGAGTGCAAAACTGTGTCATTTTTGTTCAGTGATGCATTTATTATAACCATGGTCAGGTATATTTAGCTTTATAACCATATACTGTAGGTTTCAAGGAAAAGCATTCAATAAGGGTATAGTTCAAAGTACGGTCACAAGGCATTTCTGATTGTAACAGGACATTGACTGTAATATATTACTTTTTATTTCATATAAATTAGACATTCAGAATTAAATGTGAGCATAAAACTTCTTCAGAACATATATCATTTTATATTTACCGTATATACTCGTGTATAAGTTGATCTTGTGTATAAGTCGAGGATAGTTTTTGGGCCAACAATTATGAAATTTGCTATGACCCATGGATAAGTCGAGAGTAAAACTTGGGGGCTTTTGTTAGCATAACATATATATATAAAAAAAAAAAAAGGGATTGTACCTCTATAATCACATATGCATATATGTAGCAGTTTGTGGACACAGTTATGAAAGGAGATAGTGAGTTTTTAAGTTGGATTTAGTAGAAGACAGAGGTAGTGTAGAAGGGACAGTGAATATTAGGTCAAAATATAAATACTTGTTGAGATTTTCTGGTCCCTGTTTTAAATAATCAGTCTCTCTCTGCAGTGATCACGGAGTGGGTCTGGATGTGGCTGTGTTGGTATAGGTCACGTGATCTATGCCTCCCTGCAATCCAATCCCAATTCTCGATGTCTGCCTCCTCCTCTCATATTGTGTCTCTGGCCACAGGCCTGGGATGTCTCTGCGGTCACCGGGTGAGTCTGTGACCGTTTTATGTAAGTCTGGGTTAGATCTCAGGTCTCAATCTTCCTCTCTCCTCAGGATCCTCCTCAGCGGTGTGTGACTGTATTAGTTTGTAACAGTACCGGTCTGCTGTGTGGGTTGAGTTGGGTTGTCACTCGCTCTTTTCTCTCCCTGCTTTTCTCTGAAGTCCGATTCACTGGGGTGCCGGTTAGTAGTCAGCCATGTAGCTAGGTCTGGTGAGTCCTTGTAGTGTAGGTGAGGTGCAATGGGAGTTTTATCTTTTTTTTTTTCCTTTCCTGTCAGCTACTGGGGTAACTTGTCTTGTGGTGCTTTTCTTCTCTTGTGTGTTTTGTGTCGTTTTAGGTATTATTTTGTGGGGGGTTTTTTTGTTGATTTTGGAGCTCAGCTGAGAAGCTGATTAAAAGTGTGGCTACTCTTTAAGCCTGCCTCCCGGAAGTCTGCTCAGTTGATCTTTTTTTTTTTTTCTGCTCTCAAAACTAACCTGACTCGTGTATAAGTCGACTGTACTATTTTAAATGATTTTTTTAACTAAAATTTCTCGACTTATACACGAGTATATATTTGGCTTGTAACTGATGTAATCTGTATACAAACTGTACAAATGTTTATTATAAAACAATAACATTATAAGCTTTTAGAGAAAAATCCCTCTACAATACATTTGTATTGACACACTAGATTGCACCCTTTTCTGCAGAATTCATAGTCAATTAGGGTATTTTAATCTTTTAAAGTGAGAAGAAGAGACATGAATACATTGGATTGATGAGTTTGGACTTATAGAGGAACTAAAGTCTCCTAATAAATCAATCATATTTGTTCATTTAGCCTACATTCCAGCAATATAATAAACCCACAATCTTTCCCTTTCAAGTTAACAACTTAATTATCTCTGTTTTTTCTACATGCATTATTTTGCAAGTACAAGGCAACCATTTTAGTAATTTAGTTCTACCCCCTGCATAGAAAACTACTGCCCAGGGCATAGTCTTCTTACAGAGCATGTGTGAAAACCAGCAATGGATGTACTGACTTGGCAGATAGAATGACAGGAGGAATAAAGAATAATTGGTCTTATCCACTCTTCCTTGTTATGGAAGTATAGCATAGTGATTAAGGTATATGTTTCACATGTGCAAGGCTGTTGGTTCAGATCTTGATTTTTATAATTTTTTTTTTTTTTTTTGTCATTAAATAAGGTGGTACCTCAATTTTACTTTTACAAGCTTCTCCTAAAGCTGCAAGAGTTTACCTTTAAAGGACCATGTAAGAATTTCCAACCAATCAAACAATATGAGTGATGATATGTCAGGGTTTATTATCATACTTATGAGGATCCAACATGGCAGCCATGAGATACTAGCTCCAGCTATTTTATAAGCTAGCCTTATAGCCATTTAACCTGGCAGACCCTGTACATTCAGCATAGCAATTTAGAACAAGGGACCTAAGTTCTTCTGTATGTATTTTTCAAGAAGTATTATTAACAAATGGCTACAAAACAATGGCAACCACACACCAATACATTTATTTGGAGATAAAAATTCACATTTCAGTAAATTATCCCATTAAACAGGGTAATACTGGCTACACATTAAGCTTTTGCCCAATAAGAATTCACAATTTTTTTTCAATCCTTAAAAACCAAGTATTCCGCTGCCATAGCCGTCATGTAAAATAAAATGTGTGATTTGGGGAAGAATCTTTTTAACACCACTTAATGCAAATTGCCAGTAAAAATAGCTTTATAAATATAGCATTCTCTGGGTTTCAGAAAAAAAAAACCATCCTGTGTCATTATGTATAACCTATGATTCAAATCATTAATGTAAGCTGCATTTCAATAGCACATACCTCAGAGGAAAAATCAGTCCAGATCTTTCCAAGAAGTCATTTAGTGCTGCTATTTATTCTTTGATATCCTGCAATGTACAAATAAAATGAATGAAAGCAATAGATATCATAGCATGGCATGTGCTGAGGGCACTAGCTCACTCCTATCTTCATAACCATCTTCATGCCAGCATTTCAAACAGCAACAACATCCATAAGACATCAGTCTTGTCTGACTCAATTTGTGTCTGTGCAAGCGTATCACAGCCAACTGCTATATAATGACTTTGATGTTAGAACAAAGATGGAGAAATTTAGAATGTGCTCTTTGAGAGAAAAAACACTTTCTTCTTCATGTTAAAAGCTCGCAATGATGAGACACACACCAAAAAATTATATATATATGGGTTTTTTTTTTAATATGTATTTATTCATTTTTATATAGCGCTACTAAATTATGCAGTGCTTTAAAGAGATTCATCATTCACTTCAGTCCCTGCCCCGTGGAGCTTACAATCTAGTTTTCCTATTCAGTCACACACAGAGACAGACACAGATGTATGTTTTTGGATTGTGGGAGGAAACCGGAGTGCCTGGAGGAAACCGGAGTGCCTGGAGGAAACCGGAGTGCCTGGAGGAAACCCATGCAGGTGTGGGTAGAACATACAAACTCCATGCAGAAGAAATCCAGGGTGGAATTAAACTCAGGACCCAATATAAATATGTATTTATAGTGATGGATCAATATCTTAAATATCGCATTAAATCTGTGCTTTAAAAATAATAATCAATATGTACAAAATGGTTTCCTTAAAGAGAGCTTTATATTTATTTATCTTTTAAGGTTTCATGTTTCTCTTTTAGTGTTTTAGTTTTTAGTGTTTCAAGATGATGCCAAGGTATGTTTTTAAGTAAGTAAAGTCAAATATTTTACTTTTAGAGTTAACAAACTGACCTTGTACTGTTGGCCTTGAATTCTGAAAAGGAAATGATCTTATGTGTACTGATCCTGCATTTTCTGGCTTGAAATTAGCAGTCAGTGACATGTTGCCTCATGAAGGCATTCGTTGGGAAATGAAGAATGATGCTAGACAGTTACTCATTGAATTAAAACTGGCTATTAAATGGATCCCAATATAACCTGCTATAACTCCTACATTTATATGAAACCTAATAGCATCATGTTTGAGCACAAAAGAATACCAGCCATTTTTCACCTTGCTGGGAACTTTTACATATGCTAAAGATGGCTTTTCGCATTAAGAGGGAAGCAGGACTTCTTACACATCTTATGCACAGCTTTGCGCTAGTTAAACATCCATTTTTAGCTGGCAAATTCATACCTTTACAGAACAATTCGGACTTTATCCAATAACTCCCTTAAACATATCTCAGAAGACTGGATAATAATATGAATACAATTGGCTAAACTAATGCTTAATTATGGACTAGGGTAAAATGAATCTAAAACTACCTGATAAATTCCACAACACAATTCTTAGCTGGTCCTGGTTTGATTCAGGTTGTTTCATTAATTAATCAGATGAAAAGGCACGAATTGCCATAAATTATTTGTTATTTAAATTAGCCTCATTTATGCAAAAGAGGCAAATATTGTTGAATGTGCGGTACAGTTTTGACTCCAAATTTCCCTTTCATTTAGACTGTAAGCTCTACAGGGCAGGGTCCCCAATCTTCCTGTTATAATACTGCCTGGAAGTTAGAGAGATGTATCTTCATGATTCTATTTTTGTAATGTACCATTTTTTTCGCTCCATAAGACACACTTTTTACCCACAAAAGTGGGGGGGAAATGCCCGTGTGTCTTAAGGAGTGAATGTTCCTTTTCTTCAACTGCTGCCGAGCATGGGGAGGTGCCAGTACATTGGTGTGCTGGAGGAAGGGAGGGAAGACAGGCAGGGGAGGGCTGGTAAATTTTATTAAATATTTTAGTACACTGTTTGGTTCAGAATATTATTTTTCTTATTTTCCTCCTTCAAATCCTAGGTGAGTCTTATGGAGCAAAAATACAGTACTTCTTTGTATTATATTAAGTATTTCTCCTATGTCTACATTACAATGCCGGTGATGCTTCATAAATAATATGAATACATAGATACGCACAAAAAGCAGAAAGGATATTAATTTAATACATGAAATGAAGAATAATGGTTATGAAGACAAACTTTTCTATTTGTGTCTATTTACTTTTAAAAAGAGTAGCTCATGGGGAGAAGGAATGATTATATATTCAATACAAATCTAAAGGGGCCATATAAACATTGCCTCATTCAATAAAAATTTCCTAAGGACTTGCACTTAGAGCAGAGGAGGTTCTACTTGCCTTTGCCTAATATATTTTTGTATAAGTAGTAGCAGTAAAGGTTTGAAATACCCTCCTCAAGGAAGTTATCCTGGCAGGTTTGAAGATGATGGACACGTGTTGCTTAGTCTAGTTTTGAGTTTGGAAAATAGTGGTAAGCAGCAATAAACTGTATGTTTTCCCGAATAAAGTAAATCAAAAACCTCTGCTGATTTCTCTCCAAATCAGTCTGAACAAAAGTTCCAACTAAAAGATAAACTTGACTTTATTTTGGTTGCTCATTGGGTCTGGGTTTGAGCAAACTGACAAAGAATTCATTTAATGGCAGGAAAGAGGGAAATGGTGCAGCAAGTGAAAAATGAGGTCATAAATTGGGGAATTGTAGAAAATATGACTTTATTTATGGTTGAAACTTTATTGTGAAAAATTAGAGTAGGATATGTTATACATTTATGAGAAAAGCAAATGGGCAACAAAGTATACACTGAAATGTTTGTTATATTTCCTTTGATGATTTTTTTAAACATCTGGCCACAAAAATATCACACAACAGAAACTAAATTTTTAAAATAAAATAAAAGAAATCTCTGTTGATATATTGTTTATTGCAAAGTTAATAATTTGGGACATTTATGAAGCATCAATGGTTGAAACACTTGTTTGTCTACCAAAACTCTTATCTGTTGCCTCCATGATTCTGTCTATCAGTCTTATCTTCTTATCTGTTCCCTTCTTCTTTGGTTTTTAATTGTTTCCAGCATCAGGGCCTTTATTAATGTGTCTTGTTTTCTGATTATGTGGTTAAAGTATTTAGGATTTGTCCTTCTAATGACAATTCAAGTTTGATTTATTTTAGTATTGACTCATTTGATTTCCTTGCAGTCCAAGGCACTCACAAAAATCTTCTCCAGCTCCACAATTCACAATTCACGTTAATCACTGCTTTGTCAGGATAGAAGGGCTTGTGCAACTCAATGAAACTATAGGCTATGCCGTGCAGAACATACAGGTCATAATAGAAAGCTGAGAAGAAATGTGGCCCATTGGAGAATGGAATGGCAACCCATTAACCCAATCCTTGCCAAGAAAACCCAATTTACAACATAGAAGGAATTAAACAAAATGTAATTAACAATTTTCAGAAAATACATCTGTTACCCGTTACAAGCAATAGAAATTCCACTCCACAAATCTAACCTTTCCTTATTAAAGCCACTCATAACTACATAACTAAATTAGAGAGTCAGACTTCCCCTATGCAACCTGCCAGTTTCCTTGGCAAATGAGGATCCAGGGGTTCACACTTGAACCACCTGGTATAACTTGCTACCAGAAAATGCCATGCAGGCTACACTGTAACTTCTACACTAGGTGGTGAAAAGATCTAGAACTTTACAAACTTCCAGCAGGGAGAACTATTTATGGATACTCAAATAGGAAAAAACTGTCATACGTAAATGGGAAAAAAGCTGGAGTTCACCTCCTCAGAAAAATGGAAGAAAATATTTAATAGTTCTTAAAGGTGCTTCAAGATGCAGAATTCGAGATGTACTATGTCCCAGTACAGCAATACAAATTCTAAATCTTACAACTGCTACAGCTATTTTACACTTGCCATTACATTTCACACATAAAGCTGCTTACTTCTTCAATTACCAAAAGCTCCTCACTATAGCAACAACAATCAATGCCCACCCCAGGAAAAACTCTAATATCTTGGATACAAACATTTTGGACCCTCAACATCTTGGATACAAAAACATTAGTAACCACAACAAATCTATGGAAACAATTAGATTTGACGACCATTGACGACCAACTTACTATTTATGAAAAAGTATCCCCCCCACCCCAGATCAGGATGTCTTTCAAATAAAATAGAATGTACTCACCATTTCATGCACTCATAGCTATTAGCTATTGCATTATCTCATGGACTTTAAAACTACAATATTAGTATTTTATACCATATTATTTCTATTGGGACTCCCTCCTTTTCTGACACTTTTTCATTAACAATTTTTCAGACATATAGTTCCATTTTTGCCAGTCTCTTTTTTCTGCACTTGCTCATGTTTCTTATGCTTAACTATTTCCAATTAAATTACATAAGTATACTTTTAGATTAAAAAAACATACCAGGCAGGCATCTGCATCAGTTACAACTGAATATGTTAAGATGAAATAAGTGTATCACAAATGCGTTTTAATACCAAAAATATGTTTGTTTTTTTCTATAATAGAAACAAAGATAATAAGAAAATCTCACCTAAGGAAGAATATGGTTCATCCAACTGTCCACATATGTTTAATAAATTACACTAATTGTATGGTTGGCTGTTTTGTATTCCCAAAAGAAGGTTAAAGATTATTACTCATTTTCCCACGCAGATGCAGAATTTGAATCATTTGGTCATTTTAAGAGATTAAAATGAATCAAGAGAGTAAGTGAATGTGAGGTAATAAAGCACAAATCTTTAACCATGGTAATATGTCCTGAGAGCATTTTGTTCTTTTCTTAAAGATCAATAGCAAAACATTATACTGTGACTAGTTCTCTGTGTTTCTCTTCTTGTTTGATTTGTACACACCCTTTCATGCAATAGTTGGTCTAAATAACAAGGAAATATGTAAGAGCTCATATAGCTTGTAAGATCTTCAGAAAAGGGACCTCCATCCTCTTGTTTCAGTACTGCAGTGTTTTTCAACCTTTTTTCTTCAGGGGAACCCTTTTGTGTTGTCAGATTTCTGGCGGAACCCCTAAAGAAACCCTGATTTCTGGCAGGAAACCCCTAAAGAAAGAAATCCATAAAGAAACCCTGCTGGGTATGTAGAATCGCTCTGAATCTCAGAAAACATCCTTCACCTGCTGTTCTAGAATCACCAAGAAATATATGAAAAATCAGAAGTGCTCTGTAAGAGGAAGGCAGACTAGACATGCAAGTGCCAGCAGCACACGTGACATCCCTTTAATATAAAGGTCCTGCACCCATAAGAATGTATCTGAGCCTCAGAGCAATTCTACATACCCAGCATGTCACGAATGAAGGAGCCAAGGCTGCCTTTTAACTCATGTAAGGATAGCCAGGATATGGTCCCGATCACTGTCACACAATACAGATGTCAGCAATTGGGACGTATCCCGGCTAACCTGCCTACAGTATGAACTACATACTGCGGGCAGGTAGGCAGGTTAGCTGGGATACGGTCCTGATCGCTGACAGGGGTATTGTGTGACAGTGATCTGGAACTTAAGAGCGATGTATCTTCATGATTCTTTGCTTTTAATGTACATCACATGCATTATATTGATTACTTTTCCCATGTCTGTATTTAAAGTGGCACTTTGTATCGCTATTAAATCTATTTAGAGTTTATTTTTATTTACAATTAAAAATATGAATAGAGACTCTTTTAAACTGACATGTACAGTATGTTCAACTCAACATAATAGGATTGTGAAAATATGTGAACCTAATTGAGACAAGAATAGTATGTGATGATGCATGAGACAATTACAGTGGACTACTTTAATAATGTAACAAAAACATGGATTCACTAATCAAAAAAAAATAAAAAATTCAAACCAAAGTATTAACTGATCAAAGATTTAACTCTAAAGGGGGTTATTCACTAAAGTCCGAATTGTTGCTTATAGGTGCGAATTCGCCAGGTAAAGACAGTCGCAATAGGCTGCTACTGTTGTAGTCGCGTCTTTATAATGAGAATATTGTCGCAGTCGCAACTTTATTATTGGAAAATTGTCGCAATCTTAACATTAAAAATTGTTGTGACTTTACAATGGGGAAATTATCGCAGATTTGCTTTGGGAATCCGCTGTCGAATTTGCACCTTAGTGAATAACCCTCTAAGTTTATTGTATATTCTAGGAATGTCTGACCTTTGACACCCATCTCCTGTTGTACTAAGGGTCTCAGCATTCCAATACAGCTTCAGTTCAGACAACAAACTATGTTATAGTAATATAACATTGTGGTATATGATAATTTCTCTGAAAATCTTATCTACACTGAACACATGTAAGCTGGTCCTGTGTTTGACATCACCAGATGTTAAAGGGGAACTATAATCAGATTACATCTTTACATATGCAGTACTATACCTTAATTGGAAGTGTTTCTCCCCAGTAGATGTTTCATGTGAAGCAGAATAGTTTATTAAGCAGCACAGATAATCTCCTGCACCAAGAAATGTGTGTGTGACGTGTACTGGTAAGTTTTCCATAAAAAGGTACCCTCCCCCATACATTTTTTGCCCTATTTACTACTTAGTGCATGTGCACAAGTCAGCTTTCCTGAGCCCAAGCGTCTGTAATATCCTGTATTCCAGGAATGTAAATAAGCATGATTGATGAGGCCTAAAGGTCAGCACACTGCTTAACCAATAGCAGTTAGGTAGCTTTTGCTTCTCATGTTGCCCGACTTGGAAAAAGGAAAGGGGGGAGTGGGGGAGGATAAAATGTCAGCTCTCATTAGAACTAATCTTAGAAACAAGTATAATTTATTCCCTAAATGTTTTTTTTAAGTATTTGTGTTAGTGATTGGCTTATTATAAAGGGGTTTTATATGCATGTGTGCAGTTATATCGGCGCTATAGTGCCCCTTTAAGTGCATCACACAGCTGTACTACATAAAGAGGTATTCTGTTTTATAAGAGATATAGATATAAGAGATTGTACATTCATTCTAAATTATTATAATTAAGGTATAGCTGTTAAATAGCAATAGAATTTTTTTTTTTACCATAGCAAAGGAATTAATGAGGCAGTATTAGTGTCTGTGTGCAAAAAAAAAAAAATAAAACATTCATAATTGTATTAAATAATGTGTATGGGAAAATAAAAAGAAATGTAAATTATACTATTGTTCTAGATCAGAGATGGCAAACCTATGGCATGTGTGCCAGAGAGGGTCATCGCCACAGTTGCCTTCAATGCAGGCCGCGGACCCGACCTGTCAGGTTTCAGGCCAGATCTACAGCCTACACTGAAGGAGCGCTCACTTGTCGTGGAGCTCTCCTTCCCTGATGTATGCACACTCCTCCCCCGACGCAAGCGAGATTACGTCACTCATCAGCGCCAGCACTTCAGGAGGACGGCGCTAGTGAGTGACATCACCATCTTGGCAGTTAGTGCAGAAAAGATTCGCCAACACTGCTCAAGATGGTGTCTTTAAAGAAATCTGGCTGCAACAGGGGCAAACATTTTCCTTTTCACATTTTAAGACTAAACTCCACAAGTATTTCAGCTAAAAGTTGTAAATGTTTTATATGAAAGAAAAGCCCATTATTATGCAGCTACTTACAGCAAAGATATATGCTACTGCCCTATGATGCATTGCTAAAGCGCTAAACCATGATGCTTTCAAGTACAGACAGAATTGGGTATTCATGCAATCCTTTGCATAATTCATTCTTATGCTCTTTAACAAACAGAACTGAACTGAAGGATCTAAATAACAAAAAAAGGAAACAATGTTTTTAAATATTTTTTTTTTTTGTATCTTCTAATCATACCCGGTGGGTTAAATTCTTTAATACTAAAATAATCAAATAACAAAAGACAAAAGAAGCAGCAGTGTTAGCTAGATAAATACTCCCACAAAATGCATTCTAACTCGATTTATGAAAAATTGATGGATAGGCAGCCTCCCCATATACTGTATTCAATGTTGTAGACGGGTTAGAAATACCACCTTACTCATCATGTTGACAGCTGAATGAGCTCTTTCAATGAAAAGTCTCCTTTAAATTAATGACCTGCTACATGGTGACTGCTTAGGAAGGAAATATTTATAGTATTTCTCCCAGCTTCTGACCCTTGAAATTAAAAGCACTTTCTCCCCAACTACTATAATACCAGTTAACCCTGAGGACAAATGTCTTGAATCTATGGAGAGAGTATAAAGGTTGAACAGATTAAGATTCTGCTGTACTCTTTAAATACCAAACAAGTGATTCCATCCAAGCATCTCAGTCACTAACAAGGGCAGTACTGATGAACCCAGGATTCCTCTATATATTAGAAGATAGCCTTGAGTTCTGGCTAAAACATTTTATAAAGCTTTTGTGTCTAAAGGGCAAAATAAGAAAAAGATTTACACGAAGTGTCCTACTTTGCTAAATTACCTCTATTCAGAGAGTAGCAGGCATATGTTCTATTGTGCTTTTTCTCTATTATGCACTGCATGATATTTCCAAAGAATAGAACCAGTAGATGCTGCATTTGAACATGTAACAACTTTATATCCAAAGAATGTTCTTAACTCTGGAAAACAAACTGTTGCAATTGTCTTAAAAGCAGGGCTTTCACTATCATTCTAGCGCCTACTGAAGTTTTCAGTGGCAAAACTAGAGAGTCTCTTCTTCTACCTCCAAAAACAAAATGTAGCACTGCAAGTTAGTAAATTCACATTTTTTAGGGGTTTTTTTTGGGGGGTGGAAGATCTAAAAATGTTCTTGTTATAGGCCACTTTAACACATGCCCTTCTGACTGTTTATTTAGTCTCTCTCTGTGATTTACTTCACTTTAACACCTCCCTTTTGGCTGTTTTGGTTTTTTTTGGGGTTTTTTTGTAGTCTCTCAGTGCATCAAAGACTTTAAATTTGTTACAAACTGTGTATCCTTTAGTACTGCCCTGTTATATCCCCAACAGACCCCATGACCCAGTAGCAGTTACCCAAAGTCTTAGATCCCTGTAGTTATGCCTCTGATTACTTTTCAGAGTATTACAGAATACATTTTTTGACTTAAAGTAGTAAAATATATAATAACTCCCAACATCTTCAATACTTTTTTTGCCCTTTTAGTTGAGCATTAAATGAATGATGGTTACAAGTAAACAATACTTAACATTACTGACACATTTGTAAACCTTTTTATTACATAACACCCTGTGGGGTGTATTTATGAAGTTGAGAATTGAGAGTAAATATTGTTCGCTGCCTGGAAAACATTTTTTTTTTTTTTACCAGATTTCTTAATTTTATTATCCTTTTGGCTTTAATTGTTGTTTTTGTCAAAAATGGTTAGAACGACCAAAACAGTGACAAAGAAAACAAATTGTAAAATAATGTAATTTCCAAAAAGACCAAAACAGTGACTAGAACTTTGTCATTAGCAAATCATAATAAATATGGCCTTTAAGTGTTTAAGGACCTAATTCACCATTGTGCGAAATGAGCCGTGAAGCGTTCAGCTCACTTCGCACATGGTAGTATGCGCCCGCTGATGTCCTGCACGCGGACATCAGCGAGCACATTAAAGAGATTCCCCTCCTCGCCGGGAGGGGAATCCCTTTATTGAGCGTGCTGATGTCCGCGCGCATGCGTGATGTCCTACGCACCTCACTTCGGAAGATAGTGAATTCCCCCCAAAGTATTTAAAAGGCTTTCTTTAGTTAATCTGTTTTGCCTATTTACCCAGGACTAGTCATGTGAATATTAAATCCTACTTCTGATAAAAAAACAAAATAGGCTGTTAAATATTCCTCAACTAGTCAATAAAACTAATGTTTTGGGAGCCATCAGAAAACAGCAAACATAGCTATTTTAATGGAAACTCCAATACTTGCAAGCTCAACAAAACATAAAAAAAGGATAACCCTTCATGGGGCTGTACAACACTGCGCAAATGATGTGTCACTGTTTTATTGTTTCATTTTGAGGATACCATTTTCACTAGCAGTTCAACAACAGAAAGGCATGCAAAAGTCATTGATAAAGTAGCTGTGAAAAGGCTTGACTCTGTAATCAGATAGCTATGTTTGAAATGTATCTGATAATGTGAAAATTTACAGAAAGTTACAGCTAGTTTAAATCGAAATAGAATGGACTGAGACTAAAGTACTCACGTCTATTGAAATAAAGCAAACGTCTATTATTATTCGGGAATTTAATATTCTGATACATGCTGGACTCACCTGGACACACTGGGATTGGGAAGAAAAATAGGAAACTGGAAGATGGAGTTTGGTAAGTGTGGAGACATTGCATTTTTTTTTTATAATGACAGCAATATTAGGCGCTTGCTGATTTATATGCAAACCGTAGGGATGATTTTGCAGATTAAAGATCCCCTTTAAATCTCATTTCCTTATTATCATTCTGTTGTGTTCACTAATAACGTATCTACTCAAAGGGACCTTAGTTTTTCCAAGCGTGTAATTAGGTCTGTGTTTGTGGAAATGGACAAGATTTAAGAATGGTGTTCTGGCTTTTTTCCTTTCTTTTATTAATAGTCTCTAGTATTTCCAGGGGGGGCTGGACTTGCCTGACTTTGGATACTAAAATTTAATAAAGACCCTGGTGTTGTTCAGACAGGACAAAATGTGGTTTTGTAACCTGAAATTGTGGTTGGCCAAAACGCAACTGTCTTGACTTTGGCATTGAAAGTGATACTTTAATTACATTTTGTTTCCTTGTAGCATTTACTGGTGACTGTTCTAGATGACATTTTTTGGTCTGTGGACTATTTATTGCTCAGAGCCATTGTATGACAGCACTTTATTGAGGACATGCAGGTTTTTAGTCGAAACCCAATCTGCATCTAGCACTGAAACACATTCTAACATCGTCTTGGAGCAGCAAAAATACCAAACCACATGAACATTATGTTCCTCTTGGCATTTCACACTGGATGAAAAACAAAGCACTGGGGAAAGACTGATTTTGCTCACACAGGCCTAAATTTAACCGCAGACATGCAGGTTTCTCTGCCTAGCCAGTTATGAGTGCATGGTCAAATGACAGAAGGAGATTTATATGAACAGATTGGCTGTTGCAAATCAACTCAACTTGAACTAATCAATATGGAAATGTAAGAGTGAAGAATTGCAAGGCAGTAAAAAAAATTATTTCCATTTACTTACATAAAATAAAAGGGATGTGTCAGCAATTATGGAGATCAGCTACAGTTTCATCATACTGGATACTTATGAGTCATAACATGAAAAGCTTAGAGTAATTGCAGTGATGTAAGGATGTCACTGTAATATAAAACCATACCAATGCATAATGACTTGTTGGATGAATGTAATTTAATTTGTCACTTTTATGGTGGTTTCAACTCCATGAAAAGCAAGTTGTGGACCATCAGAAAACATATGTGTAAGTCTTCATATATATAGTCTTTAGGATTAGTATAGCAATTTCCCCTGCATGGTAAATACACAAATCAGGAATAACTTTCAATCCAATGCCATTTTTATCTGGTGTTATTGGTTATTTAGAGTCAGGATTGGGCACAATTTGACTCTATACAAAGTATTTTGTTGGACTGAGAAATGACAAATCCATAACATTCAGGCAACTGAGGTAATTATTCAGGACCTTTCATGTTTCCATCCCATTAAAATTGTAATTTCATCATGTACATACTACAACAGGGCATTTATCCTAGCTCATGTATGGACTGCCTGCTATGTTGGCCAATATCCAGCAGTGCAGATGGAAAAGGGATTCCCTGGTAGGTAGCCACTGTTTCTTGCTATTTCATGTTATTTACAATGTTTATTATTTGCTTGGCTCCGTTGTATTATTATTATTATATAGCTCTGATGGCCACACATATGTCTGCACTCCAGCCCTCTTGGTCTTTGGGGGTTATTGACTTAAATCCGAATTGTCATGTAAAGGTATGAATTTGCCACTTCCCTATATTTAGGTATTCAGCAAACTGTTTTGTGATGAATTCACCAGCTAAAGATAATAGCACACTAGATGATGGACTGCTACTGATGCAGTTGCAACTTGACTATGGAGATACTGGCACGGTCACAAATTCACTGTGGAAATCCTCTGTTTAGTCAATAAGGAGTAGAGAATCAGAGCATAGCCGCCCAAAGTTTAGAGAATTCACTTCAACAGTCGAATTCTCACTTTGATCAATAGCCCCCCTTAGTCTACCACTGCCAACTGGCAATATTTTTAAGATGTAAATTGTTCTGATATGTCTTTTGTAAACATGAATAAATTCCTTCTCTGGCTTATTTTGTAGCAGAGTGAACAGTTAAATATTCCATCAAAGTTCTAGGTATTATCCTGAGCTATAAAGAAGATTCATTTAAGGATTGCTACAATGCATTAATGATTCCTTGTAGCAAATCATGTTGTGGGCAGAAAAAAAAATGATTCAGGGCATTGTATACATAACACACGCATACTTATATAAGCTAAATATTTCATGCCACTGTCTGTCAAGAAAATTTAACTAGTTTCTTTGTATCTCTTGAGAAATGCTTATTTTTTTCTCCCAAAATACCAATATAATTTTAAAAAGTCTTAATGGGTTTTTCAGATTACTGTAAATAATGGTAATTAAAAAAAAAAAAAATCTTGGTGAAAGGACATTGCTTAAAGTTCTTACACTATAATATAATAAATTGGTCGGTCATTTACACTGGGTCAGTAGGAAATTGGCTTTGTGAAATGCATAAGGCTTAAAAAGTGATCATCGTACTGAAATTGTGAAAGCTGAGCAAAAATAAACATGCTGTGCAAGATTAATCTTTTCATCAGCTCACACAATATTAGGCAGACCAAATTCTCTTGCCAAAAGTAACTGCTATTTTAGGTTAGTATTGCAAACTGTGAAATACCATGAAACCTTTTCAAAGCTAGTTCTTGGTTTGTAGGTTTGTTTGCACTTAATGTTTTAAAACTAAAACTTCCTAAAGAGGCAGTTTCTTTTATAACAGTAACAATTACTTTCTTTAGCACTGAAGTTGTTAAAATGGCCTTTCTAATATAGGAAGAGGAAGGGGCTGTACAAACTAGTCTTTTGTTAGGTCATTTTCCCCAAATTTTATCTTTATTTGAATTTTGAAAACGTTTCCCATTATAGAAAATAATATTTGGCGCCTACAGAAATGAATGAATTCACCACACAAAAAAAAAATTCCCATTGGGTAGCAAAATTAAGTATGAATATTTAATAAATATTATATACACAACATTATGGAGTGAATGGTTTAGTAGTGTTTTCAGATGACTAGTAGAGGTTTCCTATTGTAGTGAATATGCATATTAAAGTGATGTCACCTTTGCATTGATCAGTTTAAGAGAGACAATACCTCTGTAACAATGCCTTTTCAAATTAATGACAACATACTAGCAATATACATGATCTAAAAAAGTGCAATGTTACAACTTTTTTGTGTTTTGGGAATAGTCTCATAAGTTTTACCAACTGTTTTTACATTTACTTCAATAGTAAACAATTCCTAGCTCACGTTGGCATTTGGTCATCACGTTGTTCAAGCTTTTGGTGCAAAATGTTACAAGAATAGTAACAGGAAAACTGTCATAAACTAACTAATTCAACAATTTAATTTAGTTCAATCTTCACATCTATCCCAGTACTTCTTGGCCAACTTGTCACTTTAAAGTATGATAATTACCTGGACAGACATGAAGAGGAGCAAATGTTTGCAACCAGTGGAAGTTGTCAAACTAGGTGTGATTTTACCATTGCTGAAAATAGTGATTTCTGCTGAATAAGCAAAATTTCTAACTGGCACAAATTCATACAATTACAACAAAGTTTGATAAATTCTTCTTTTATCCACACTAGACTAGGGGCATATTTACTAAGACCATTTCAACTATAAAGGATTGCTAAAAATGTTTCCCCATCAAAATAAATCATCATCAATAAATATCAGTTGAGAGGGAAACATTTTGCAATATTTTTCTATGAGGGTCCTTTCCAATATGGATCAATATCTCTTTTCGATGGGAAAATATTTTGGATTTAGGCAAACAGGACAACCTCCTCAGGGAATAATGGGTTTTTGCCAGTCTGAACAGAACAGTCTAGTATATAGGAGGAAACAGCAATTTCATTAAAGATAGGCTATTTTACCTACACTTACCAGTCGATATACTTGTTCAACTTAGTAAATGTGCCCCTTAAGTGTATAATGTCTAATATTCCAGCAGAACATGGGACACATCTCTTGATAAATCTATTTTTTCTTTTTTGGATGAGTTTGTTCAGGATTCAGTAAGCTGATCCGATGTTTTGTTGATTTTTTAATATTTCAATTGTTTTGTTTGCAATATGGACAGTTGCAGTAAATACGGTATAACAAAGCCTTTTCAATTAGTTTTTCATATGTTGCATTTTCTATCACATTTCTGCATACTTTAGTTGATATTGGTGATGTGACTCAAGGGACTTTGCTACAAACAGTATGATTTTTTTATATTATAGGTTTTTCTTGAGTTTATCATGATTTTTGCCAAATG
This sequence comes from Pipa parva, assembly GCA_019650415.1. Classification (NCBI taxonomy): domain Eukaryota; kingdom Metazoa; phylum Chordata; class Amphibia; order Anura; family Pipidae; genus Pipa; species Pipa parva. Next base: position 26,782 of record WMED01000136.1, read on the forward strand.
ACTAAATACAGAACACTCCATGAAGCTAGAAAATACAATATATATATATATATATATATATATATATATATATATACACACACACACACACACACACAATACAATATATATTACATATAAAATACAATATATATTAGAGTTTTTTAAAATAAAAAAGTGAAATACACATCATATACTGGTAAAGATACTGATATATATAAACCACATGCTACTTCAAATATGCTACGTGACTATACAAAATAGCATGAAATATGCCAATTAAAAGGACTGTCATACCAACACAAATCTGTCAAGTTGTAGAGGAGGATAAGGCTTTATTTTTTTTTCTACTTATAAGTTTATTGTGTATTTGCTTCCTTAACTTATCTTGCCAATCAAAACCAATATTGGATGCTTACCCCCACTGAGACAATCTCATGGGCAATACCAACACCAATCATCTAATCTAAACACTAGGGGGCATGTTTATATAAGGCTAAATGGGTGCATTTTACATTTCCACTGCATTTGCCTTTTTTGCTTATTTAATTTTAAATGGCAGTAATTAAGGACTATGCAAGGAATGTATTCTTCACTTTCCTTTGTGAAATTAATCAAACATTCTATGTGACTTTGCAGAATTAAACCATTTCTTTTTGCCTATAAATGGGTTAACAGTTTAATTAGCAGTGATGATCGTTTAAGGCAAATTGCTATCTTTAATAATAAAGTGATTAAAATTGCCACTCCCAAATGGAAAACTTCATAAGCGCTATTTATTATTGAGACTGTGAAGCCTTTGCAACCCAGTGTATCTTATGCTGAATATTTCTTTACATTGTATATGTTAGCAAATGACTAGTGCACATAGATTACTGTGAGCTCTTAGCAGGCTTCTAAACCATTGCATTGATGACAAATCCCCTCTCTGTGCCCCTCAGCCCTTGGAATTTAACTCCTCTCACATTACAGTATTTATTGAATTTCCAAGCCAAACTCTGTTCTGCTCCATAAAATTCTGACAAGTGGATTCTGCCAAGCTAATAATGGCTTCATTCTGCTGAAATAAACTTATTTCACTGCTGAAAACAAAATGACATGACCTAGAAAGGTTATTTTTTAACAGGGTTAATGACTGCATTGAAACAAGCCTTTTCTAGAGTTAATCACAATTTGAGTTTATATAAGGCATTGCTTTTCCCTTATTATTTTCTCACACATAAATATATCATACAATTTTGTTTTCAAAAGTAAAACCAATGTGAAATTAAAAATGGGTTACACTTGAGACCACTGGCCCTTCTGAAATACAACTACTCTTCATGAACTCTTCATATTTCTGATGAAACACCAATACTCTTTTGGGTTAGGCTTGCCACTGTTTACTGCAGACAATGTATAAAGTATGTATAAATGAGTTCATTCTGATTTTATTTCATAGTTAATCAGTAAATAACTGCAATAGCCGACAAGAAGGATTTCCGTGTTAACATTATTAATAAGCAGACATTGTTGAAAGTCCCTCTGCCAAGCTGTATTACTTGGATGAATGTAAAAAGCTAATTATGATACCACTGCATCACAGGACATTCAGAAGCAAAGAATAAATATAACAGGGGTGGGCAAACTATGGCCCGTGGGCCAAATCCAGCCATCCAGATGTCCCGGATCAGCCCGCGGGAGGATATTAAAATGGGGGTGTGGCCTAGTGTCATAGGCGTCAGCACGCTAGGCACGCCCCCCAGCCCTCTGAAGCCGTTCATGTGGCCTGATGGCTTAAATGTTTGCCCACCCCTGGAATATAATATCACTCGGATTAACAAAGAAGAAAGGTTTAAAGCATATGCATCGTTATTTATATAAATACTATAGAAAATGTGAATTTCCTAGATTTATATATAACATTAAAATATATGACAGTGGTCTCATGTCTACAAAATGCAGCTGGATTAATTAAGATCATTTCAAAAGAGATTTGTTTTCATCATTTCAACTTGGTTATCCTTTTTAGTAGGAATTATCCATTTACTGAAATAAAAAGATATATGTTAAAGAAATGGGCAGAAATGGAAACTTTGACATATGTCATTTTAAGCAAAAAAAAAATGACAAAAACATCACAGTGTTGTTTCAAAAGCATTTCTAATAAGGAAAGATATTGGAATGCTACTACCAAACCTATTTCTTACTATTTATCAGCCCCAGTTCTCACATGGCAGTAGATGGTAATAACTATAACTACAATTTTTTAATGTCCCTTGAATCATCAGCTAGCTACTCCTATAAGCAATGATGGAAACAGAAAAACTCAGAATGAGGCTCATTAATCATACAGTGAGACTGATCTGTCATGTTGTAAAGGAGACACGCGAATACCCTCAAGCAAGAATAAAAAAAGTGACTGTTTCAGGATTAAATCAATGTTTTTCATTGGTTTTGGTGCCAAATAGAACCCAAGTGATAATCTGTTTTTCTATCTTTTTGTTGAACCCGCTAATTAAACAGAATAAATGTAACCTTAGTTGAAGAACTGAACTATATACAACCAGATACAGACTGTAAGATCCTATACATTATTTGTAGAAAATACATGATGAAAAAACTTTATTCTTACGTCAACCAATAATTGGTATCTTGAAAGCTACAGTAAAGACACACTTTCTAAGGAACCCGTGCTGCAATTACACAGTCCTTATTCCTCTCATACAGTTTTATTCCCCTTATTGCTTTTGCCCCATTTGTTTCTATGCATTTATAAGAAAGCAAAGTTTGGTTTGATATAGGGCAATTGATTATTTCTTCGCTATTTAGCGCAGGACACCGGATGAAAACAAAAGAAAGTGAGGCACTTTACAGCACATATCATGAGAACCATAATTTAAATGGATGCAATGCTAGATTTGTTCAAGCATGCATAGAGATCCATACAGAAACCCGCGTCTCTTAACATTCAGGGGGTTGTTCTCTAAAGTCTGAATTGTCGCGTAAAGGTGTGAATTCGCCAGCTAAAGACAGTCGCAACAGACTGCTACTGTCACAGTTGCCTCTTTATAATGAGATTATTGTTGCAGTCATGTCTTTACTATGGAAATATTGTCGTAGCCGCAACTTTAAAAAATGTCACAGTTGCGATTTGACAATGGGAAAATTGACGCAGTCGCAGATTTACTAATGCAATCCACTGTTTGAGATTTCGACAGTCAAATTCACACTTTAGAGAATAACCCCCTCAGTCTCTATTAGGGAGATTGGCTTATTCCTATCTATTTTCCTATAGGAGGACCAATTCCACCTTAAACAAAACCAAAATGTATTGCACAGACTAACTTGAGACAAGCAGGCATGAGTTTATTTTTGATATTTTCTTAGATGTTCATATGTTTTATTTATATATATATGTATATATATGAGCTTGAATAAATCCTGGAAGCACAATATCAGGCTCAACAGTAAAGCAGTCATTTTAGCAGTTATTTTAAAATGTGTTATTTATATGTGTACTGTAAAAACAACTTCAATGTAATGCTAATTTATATTCATCACTTCATCCAATTCAGAGAACAGTGGCTTTTTAAAATCTTGCAGATATTGGAAAAAGTACCTGTTGTTCTGTCACTTGTATTATGATGGATTACAAAGATTAGACACAGCACAACTCATGTCTTTAATATTACTTTAAAATGATAATTTTATATTTCTTCCAGTTTAATTAACTTGGACAAAGCATGGTGGATCCAAAATGACATAATTTCTTTTTACTTTGCTAATGCCTTAGGGCTATGTTTATACTCGGTATATAAAAGGAATAACAATATAACAAACAGTTTAACAGAATAAAATAATGATAGAAGGGAATAGGAAGAGACAAGTAATATAATGGAAATAACCAACACACCTGAAATAAAAGCAAAGATTTTAAAGAACTTGAAGATGGAAGAAGTTTCACTCAAAGGATAAAACAAAAATACATTAAAAGTAAAACTTTCAATAAATACTGATCCTGCATAAATCATAAGCACTTTCAATCTACTAAAATGATATACACAAACCTAAGCCCAAAAACTGAAAAACCAAGGCCATTCCATGGGTAAAAATGTAGTCCTCCTGTTTACTTTGGCCATGTCAGGTGTACAATTTACTATTATGAAATAGACTTATTAAAGGGACACTAATGCCTGTAAATAAATAGCTTTCTTGTATTAAGTGCAACAAGTGTTAAAGTTAGAGGTTTAGGCTTATCAATTCTGCAGAAAAGTCATTAAAAAAAAAAGCACTTGGAGCAGACATTTTCAGCTAATCCTAGCTCCCACCCCCCCTAAGTCAGGGACTACACTCACTAACTGAGCATGCTCCTTCCTTCTGAAACTAATTTCAAGTTTGACTTGCTTCAGGAAACTAAGTGCAAGGCAGCTCTGAAAGACTGAAAAACTGCAGAAAAGCAGCCTAAAACAGCTCAGAGTCAAAAGCTGATTAGTAATGTAAATGTAGCACACAAGTAACAGTCTGCACAGAGGTAATGGGGGGATGGCTTTGAGTTATCAGATAACTATTGGTCGTGTTTCATCTATTGCTATGATTATTCTGCGAAACTGGTAAGCCTAAATCTATCATGTAAATAAAACAAGGTGGCCAATAAATAGAAAGCGCTTTTTTCAGGTTTTAGAATCTCTTTAACATTACAGGCCACCATATAAATCATTCACCCCAACCATTCTCATTCATGTACTTCTATAGCAGGCACAATTTACTGCATTATTCAATCTATTTTCAAGTATCTGAATGAATTGATTTCTACTCTTCTCGATTTTTGTGTATGAAAAAAATACCCCACATCTCCAGAACATAAAATATTTCTTCTGTGCAGTTTTATAGTTGAGTATTGTCATTATGCTTATTTTAGCAGTGATAGTTTTTGAATAAACAAAGAACAACAGAATCTTGACATTATAAAAAGTGCATTTTATGTTTTTTGATATGTATAATATGGCAGGCTCTACCAATGGAAATTAGAGAAGATATGGTCTCGGTATGTAATAAACTAAATCCTCATAATTAACCCCTCTGGGGATAAGTACTAGCTAATGTCGGGTGCAATTTCCCTTAACTAATAAATTAAAATAAATTCAAAATAACATTTAACTTGAATACATGATCCTTTTTATACCTACTAGACCAAACCTTTGAGTCTCACGTGAAATTATATAGTGGAAAAAGTCAAGCTTTAGCTCAGGGTCAGCCAAAATGTGAACAATAGTAGAGTAGATTAATGAAAGTTCAATACACAAGGCCACTTATGAATGACTGTTTTCTCACTCCTACATGAATCTTCTACTAAATACTCTACATCAGCAGATCTCAACATCAGTCCTCAAGGACCAGATTTGAAGGATGTTTTTGCCTGTGTTTAAATGGTTCATTAAGTTAGTCAGTCATCTGGGATATCCCAGTAGGCATTTAGGTCTGTTAAAGGCTCCTTCATAAATTCATGTAAAAAAAATATATATATATATAAAAAGATAAATAAATTAAACAAATAAGCTGCTTATCCATTGGTTGCATTTTAATTACATGGTATAGAAAATTGATTTAAATATCTGTAAATCCTATGCATTTAGTCTATGTAATTATACCAAATACCATGCATAAAAAAACAGAATGGTATAATTCATGTAATGCTTTCCATTAGAAATCATTTACTTTACTCACCTTTCATTATAAAGCTTTCAGCCAAAGAAGGCTATTTTGTAAGTTATATATAACAGAGATTCGGGACTAGAAATAGGTGATACTGCATTGGATTATAGTAAAGATTCCAGCAAGACCATTTGTTACCGTGCATTTAATTCAAATCTGATGATCTTTAAGCATGCATTAGTCAGATCTAAAGATTATTCCAATAATGGGTGAACAGCTAGTTCTTTCCTAGGGCACCTTGTCCTATTCATTATCAGGTATGAAATATTATTATCCTTTATTTTATATAGTGCTAATAATTATATGCAGCGATTATATTGCACATAGAATTTTCCATGAAGCAGCACTGATCTTGCAATCTAAGGACTATTGCAAAGAGCATTGACACCAATAAAGCAGAAAGTTGTGTTTTTTTGGGGTTTTTTATAACAAAGTTGCATTTTATATAAAAAAATAATAATAACCAAGTTTCAGTGTTTTTAAATAGAGATTTTAGGGATTACTAAATTCATTAGTGTTTAAGTTAATCAGTGAAAGTAGGAAGTTGCTCTAGAGCCTTGTATCTTATGCAGGGAATGTGATCCAAAAATGCTATCCAAACGAACAATTTTAGATTAGCATGTCAATTATTAATACATAGTACTTGCAATAAAGTTATATTTGAAGTTGAATGCCTTGAATGTATTTTACTTTGTTTGTTTTACTTATTACACTGGAATACAGCTGATTTCCACTTTTATCTCTTAAAGGGATATTAATTGGCTTTAAAATATGTGTGCATGAGTCAACTTTGATAGTTAGATGTTCGTAGTTAAAATGCAAAATGATTTATATTGATAATACAGTTATACATTCCTATTGTAACCTCTCTTTGATCAGCTCCATTATACACTGGGTCCATTTTCTCGCTTCTGATTCTGCCTGCTGTCTTTTCAATTAGCTGCCATTGTACTTAACATTTTAATCAGCAGAATTAATGGTAAACTGTGAAATGGAAGCATTACATTTATTCCTTTCTGAAAAATGTTTTATAAAATGTATGCAATAATGGTAAACGATGTCAAATACAAACATGGATAACTCGGCATAGAGTGAATGCTATGCATATAAATTTAGAGGAAATAGTGTTCTTCAGTAAAGAAAACTCAATCCAGAAAGAAATGTCTTTTTTTAGTGATACTGGTCCTTTAATACACGTCACATTCTACTAATGTTTAAAACTCTTGGACATCATGAGCATGGCCATTTCTTGCCCCCAGGTTTATTGATGGACAGCCCTGCACAATGTAATTAAATGCTTTCAGATATCCCTTATGAGGTCTACAATTTATAGTAGCTGTGTTTCAGCCCACCTGAAACAATGAGCTGCCATCTAATTATACCACTTTATTCCACTAAGAATAACCTTAAAACAGGCCTGGAGGTCTGTAAGTTTTGGAAAAATTAAGTTTCAGCATTTGCTTGGAGCCCTGAGGCAAAAAAGCAGACCGTATAGAAGTTGTTAATAAATAGTTTATGCATTTTATTGGAAAAACAAAGTTTAGTCTACTGCTATAAACTACCACAACCATTCTTTCTTGAAACTTTGCCAGCACTTTCCCCGGGGGCACTTAACACTGGATGACCCTACCCACACAAATTGGCTGTAACATTAATAGATTTGCTGTTTCAGTTTTTCATTTTATAGGACAAAGAACTCATTATGTTCCTTCACAGAGCTTCATTCACCTGGACCAAAGAGCAAAAGCATTATTCAAAATCAGTTATTACAGTAAAATGTGGTTAGACTAATAGAACATGTGCTATCAACAATACTGCGGTAACCTTTCCGATTACCCTCGTAAAGCACAAACAGGTGATTTTTTTTACACTCAAAGGTCAACTCCCTCATTGGCTTGCAGAACTGTATGTGCAGTGACCTCTGGTTTGTTTAGTTGCAGATACCAGCTAAGAATTTAAAAGTATTTCTGGAAGATTCCAGTATAGCATTTCCACTGTAGGAGACTTCACATAAGTCTCCTAATGCCAGGTCCCCAATAACTACTGGGTTGCTGGGCATTTAGTATTTCCTCCACACGGCACTGGGTTAATTTCATCCTGGACATCATCTGCACAGAGTTTGTGTGTTCTTCTCATACATGTGTAGGTTTCCTCCACATATACTGGTTTCTTTCCAACATCCAAAAGTACACAACATTGATTGGATCTTAAGTAAATTGGCTGTAGTCTGTCTGTCTGTGTGATGCCATAAGAATATTATATAAAGTCTCTGGGCCAGGGACTCAGATTAATTATTAATCTTTGAAAACATCTGCATAAAAAAATGTCAGTGATCATCCCTTGCACCAAGTCATAGGAATTTCAGCCAAAAATGCAGCCCTACAGGTGTACACTAGTAACTTCCTCTCTGGAATCCAGACAGAATGTTGCATGTAAGTAGGCTCCTGGCCTTATTTTGCAACTAGTAAACAGAACAAATATAGATCAAGGATTATTGTGTACCCTTTTTTAGTATTAAAAATCTATAAGACCACAAGATTGTTGTATTTCTTTACAATGCATGCATTAATTCTGCACAAAAATGAGCAACAAATAAATACACGCACAATGCCATGATAGAGTTTGCTAAAGCAATTCAAATATATAAAAAGCAGCATTTTTAGAAACCAATAATATATTCCACAAAAAAAAAAACAAAAATGACAATAAAGATGATTGATTGATTGATTGACAAAAAAAAAAAAAACAGATTACTTGGAACTGAAGGAATGAATAAAAAATAAAAATAAGGTGGTTTTATATCCACAAACCAAAATCCATTCCTCTGCACATCTGTATTTATAATCCGCAAGAGAAAACACCCAGAGGTCAACAATACACAAAAGCCTCTGGGAACTTGTATTTTTATGCCAAAATTACAAATAGAAGTAGAGACACATATTGAAAATTGTTACCCAACTACAGCTGTGTAAACTGAATCCAGGGAGATACTCTGATATGACAAGATCACTTATAAAGGCATAGTTTGATCTGTGACCTTAGGATATCAGTGGTCTTAAGGGTGTTTCTGCCTTTCCTCACAATCTGTCTTCTTATCCTGACACAAGATTGGTACCATAAGGGAGATGTCAATGACTAATAAGGCTATAATATTTCTAGGTAACATGATAGACCGGATAATATAGAATGAAAAAAAAAAACAAAAAATTTGTAATTGTATAAGAAAATTTCTCATAAGCAATATATAATTACATGGAATACTGATGGATGACACTGTGGGGCCCATTAAACCACATAAATGCAAATTTGCCCATAATTGCCTATGACAACAATACAGCGATTAACTTTTGGCAGTATAGTGCATGTTACTAAATGTCAGAAGCTGTCTGATTGTTGCTGCTTGTTACAGGTTACTTAGTGTTCATGCATATTAGTTAAAGATCCAGTGACACCAGGAAAAGATAAAAATCCAATACTGACTGGTATGGCAGTAATTCCTGCATAGTACTTCTAAAACATGTGATTTTTGAAATTGGAATCCTGGCTTGTATTATTTTGAGTTTGTTTATTTACTTGTGGTTGCAGCCTTATTTTATCTGTCAAGTACACAAACTCCACCTACTCCTATTACTTCCTAGGAAGCATTTGATATTACATTTTCATGAAGTGCTCCAGAAAGCCCATTGTGGGAGATTAATGGCTAAAGTCCAAATTGTTGCATAAAGGTGTGAATTCACCAGCTAAAGACAGTCACATTAGACTGCTACTATCACAGTCGTGACTTCATTATGGGAATATTGTCGCAGTCACGACTTTACTATGGGAATATTGTCCCGGTCATGATTTGCATGTGATTTAACAGAAACAAATAAAAAACAGGAATTAAACTTCAAAGATAACATTTTTATAATTAACGCATAAGAATAATTGAAATACAAATCAAAATTCAATTTGTTTTTTCTGTTGCTGGCTGTGTTGCTGGCTCTTTAAGGTTCTAATGAGTTAAACACAACATGAAAGTACAACAAAATAACACAGAGAAGCTTAATTATTTTAAATACAACTATTCATATTGCCCATTTAAATGGTGTAAACAACATGTGTCTTAAGTATAAGAGGTAGTGGAGTATAGCACCACGCCTGAAGAAGAAATCTAACTCATCTCGAAAGCTTGCATTTACAATCTATTCAGTTAGCCAATAAAAGGTTATCACATATATTCCACTTGTCTCTGTAAGGATAAGGGGTATAATGTTATAATAATATAAAAGGAGGCGCTCAAAGACTTTCTAAAAATACTAGAAATTTATTGGGACTTTTTGGCTTCCTAATTTTTATATATATATATATATATATATATATATATATATATATATATATATATATATATATATATATATATATATATATAAAATCAGCTAGGATATGTGAACTTACAGGCATTGTTAGACTTCTAATAGAAAACAGCATATGATAACTATGCAGAAATCAGAATATCTGAATGCAGTAGTTTATTAAATCTATTTTTTTTTACTACTGTCAGGATTTCTGCATGCAATTACCTTGGTGACAAATGTATTAGCTCTGGGCTAAACTGCATTGCAGGCCATTATTACAGATACCCCCATAGCTAGCTTCTCAAGGTTTGTATGGATCATCAGACTAGGGTCACTCTAGTATTTTACACCTGGTAACTTTTCTAGGAAAACATCCCTTGTATTTTTCTGAGAAAATGCTGTCTATAGAAACAACTGTTATTGGCACATATGTACTACATATAGGTAGTGACCATGGTAAAACTTTTAGCAATTCTTAGCGACTTCACACAATTTAAAAACATTTCCATGCCGTGCTGTACCACTTTCTACCCAACAGAGAAACACCAAGGTGTCATGCTTTGTAAATATAAGATTATCTGATAATAATTTTAATCATTTGACATTGCTTTAATGCGGCCTACAAGATATAGCTCTGAGATGAACAATAATTCATTATGAATTGTATATGAGCAATTCTCCCTGGCTAAGAATAACATTCTATGATTTCAAACATCATTTTAGCCAAGGCCATGATTAAACAACATTTATAAATATCCAACAGTTACTTGATATACAATGTCAAATAGATAAGTAAAGCACAACAGGCTTGGCAATAGACAATTATTCTATAAAATAACCTACAATTAAACTAATTTCGAACATTTCTAGGTCTACTATCAGTGTGTGAAAAAGCGGTCATCATTTTTACACATTTTTTACAGCAGTCTAAAATAACGGTCAATCTATGTAGTGGGCAAACTCTGGCAACTATTTATCAGAATTTACAGATTTATAGGTTTATAATCTAGTTTCACTGTTTTGCATTCTGATTCACACCACTTCCTTTTAACAAGATAATAACTGAATGACTCCCAAGTACCCTGGGCTTCTGCAGGACAGTCCCATGTCCAGGTCTTGTTGTTTCACAGTCCCATGTCTTGTCCCACCAGATCCCAACCTACTATTTTCTCTTTCTTTCTGCCTAGTGCAGCAGTTCTCAATCTACCTTACGCCACCACCTCCACGATGACGTTATCACACCAAGGCATATCTGTGCGTGGGTAGACCCACAACCCACAGGTTGAAAACTGTTGGCCTAGTGAAATTCTTCACATTGCTGCACAAATAACAGTTCTTACTCTGCATATTAACTGTAGTGAATTGCAAAGTAATACACCACAATTCCTCCTGGACAGGAATAGCAAAATAAAGGTGCTGCTGTCTCCTGAAGGAGAGCTCCACATTATATGAGGGGGTTTTGGGGGTAAACTGCATATAACAGAGTTGTTTGGAAAAAAATGCACAGTATGGGGGAAATGTCTGAGAGAATGAGAAGGCTGAATGACCATTGGGCAAACTGCATAGTATAAGGAAAAAGTCCATACACATTATGAGGGTAATGACCATTGCTCCACTGCTTTTTCCAGAATTCAGACAGTCTCCTTACTCATACTGAAGTAAATAGGTACTGGTTAAGCTAAGTGGATTCATGTCAATGCTGAGAGTTTCTAGTTAGATTCTTATTTCTAATGTCTGCTCCTGATCCACTGGAATTTGTAGCCTTTGCTTAGAGATCTACAACTAACAAATATACTCAACAGAAACAGATGGTGGGAGATGCCTTAAAGAAAAGCATTCAGCAGTTGCAGTGTGGATGCTGAATATCACAATTCAAACAATCGCTACAGCAAAGAAAAACAGATGTGTAAGAAAAGAACCCACCTATTCTCATACATGGCTTCTAGATTTTTTTTTTTTTGTATTTCTTAATGCATAAAATTTTCTTGCCAATCACCACATTCCCATTAATGTTTCTGATACCAAGAAATTTAATAAAATCGAAAATATTCGATCGAAATTTGTAATGTGTTTATTTTTATGGAAAATCCATATCATCACTGGAAAATTCGATATCGGCAAAATGTCGATATTGGCGATATCGGTAAAAATTGATATTTTCGATTTTATTAAATTTCACCCCCAGAATCAATCTACATTGTCCTTCTAAGGATATTTTTTCTAGGACATTTATTTTAGTAGCACTGCTTCTTTCAACGATGGCATTACCCCTCACCTGTTATTACTGTACAAATTAATTGTATTATCAAGTGAATCAGATTATCCAAGACCGTCACAAACGGCGAGAGGAAAAAGTGATTCTGCTTACCTGAAAAAACAGTGAAGGTTACAACTGTCAGTAAATTAAATAATCCAGCTGTAGACCATGGAACTACAGCCTCTGTAGACTAATATGACTAAACAGACTAATGATAATCCATCTAAAGATGAAGGGGTATAGTTTGATTACACCTAAGTATGTCACAAAAAAGGTGTTTGTTCAAAATGCTGAAAAGAATGTTTTAAGATTATAACGCACCTTTCTTTTCCTCATGATCACAACAGTAGTTTTCTCTCTGTAATTTAACATTGCTGTCAGGTATGTCACAGTTCATCCCACAACACCTACAGCAGTAGATAAAATAAAACTCCACAGCAGAATAAAATGGATGTCAACTTTACCAGCTTAAGTCTCTGAATTTTGGAACAAACATAATACTCTGCATCCATATTCTATTTCAAGCATCTTATATAAATTATTTTATTATTCACTGGCAAATATGCCAAAAAAATAGATGCTGTTCTGGACACATAAATTATATTTGCAAAACAATTGGGTTGTAGTGGTGGACACAAATAACCTTGTACCCCCAGGGGGCCCAGCTGATAAACTCCTAGATTTACCCTGTATTTCAGTACGGTGATTTTTTTTTTTAATTTAAAATTCCCTAATCATTTTTAGCATTACCACAGTGTGATTTTCAGGGAAGCTTAGTCCAGTTAAGAAATGAAAGAATTAAGCATTTTAGAACCTACAAGAAATAATAAGAAAAGATGTTTCCGCTGACTGCAGCTTGTTTGATATTCCGTACCACGTTACCTAACCAGTCAGTACTAATGAATACTTTAATCACTATAATCAAACAAACAAAGCAACTGCAGATTAAAAGAGAATTACACTACTATTTAGGAAAGCATTGCTATGCTTTTCAATAGCTAATTATATTTTAAAATTATTCATAAAGTCCAAATTGCTACAGAAAAAAAAAATATATATATTTATAAGGAAAATAGATTCTTTATGGAGAGATGAGAGGCTGCGAAATTCAGCAGTTTATTTCTGATTTTCTTTCTTCTCCTTCTAAATTTTAACCCATAAATCTTAATTTGGAGAAATGTGCATGAGTTAAATGAACAGGGACAAGGTTTGCTGGAGTGTATTGTATCAATTAATCAGCAGCAAGCATTCACTAGTCTAATAGAGTTTAAATACAAACATTTGATTTCTCTTGTTGACTAGAACTGGGTAATCTTTGCCTCTTTGATGCAAAACTAAAATTCCTTTTAATTTGCAGTATCCCCAAATATCTATGTATTCTCAAGTAGAAAAATGTATGGTAGGCATAAAAACATGTTTCAGGTTGAAGGCCACTAGTATTTCCATGGCTTATAAAATTTAAAGAACAAAGCCTTAAGTGAACATGTGCTTACTTAAGGCTGCAGGGGGTTATTCACTAAGGTGTGAATTCAACTGTCGAATTCTCAAACATTCCCATAGCAAATCCTCAACTGCGACAATTCTTCCATTGTAAAGTTGCGACCGTGACAATATGCTCATTATAAAACCGTGACTGCAACAGTATCAGTCAATTGCAACTGTCTTTAGCTGGCGAATTCACACCTATATGCAACAATTTGGACTTTAGTGAATAATCCCCTCAATGTCTATAATGTTCACGCCAACAGAGCATCAAATAGTGATTCAATATCTCTTTTAATAGAAATACTACACTTTTTTAGAAAATAATGTTACTATATTTTTTATTGCAGGTATAAAATATATTCAAATACCAATGAATATCTTTAGAAACGCTAAATATGGATAAATAGGTCTACTGTATGAAAATGAATGACATGCTGGTTAGCACTGATTCAAAGTGCATATTTACTTTCTTTGTCCATCACATTATAGATTTTCTACATAAAGTACTTTGAGCTCACCATAACCTAATTGAGTTCAATGAAAGGAATTCATTCACAATTAAGATGTATCTGGTTTATGAAGAATGAGTTGATGGAAGTGATCAATTGGAATATAACTTTAATAAGAAATAAAAAATGTAGTTCTGTTTTATTCCGGAAAAATGGTTCTCAAATTGTGGAATAAAATTAATGAGGGGGAGTCAAAAGTCTGAAAATTCTTCAAAAAAAAAAAAAACTATTGGGGAGGATACACCATCATACGTACATCATCCTAACCTATGAATTAGAACTATAAAAAGGTCCTTAAAGAAAAAAAAAAAAAGAATATCTCTAACTTGCATTTGACATTGGGTGTGGAATATTGCATCTGTACTAATGCCTACAGTAGTGGTTTGAAATCATTTGTAGAAAGATTGGATACTGTACATAACTGAGATGAAGAACTTGCATTGTTTGATAACTGTTTTATAAGGTAATATGCAGCCCGTTATTTTAGAATTGATAGTAATGATAGAAAGAATAAAACTATGCATGGGAATTTTAGCAGTTGTCTTTTAAAGTTAGATAGTCATTATTAGACGTATTTTATCTTATAGGACACAAAAATGCCCAGTAATTATTTCAAACATCTTCAATTCAGAGATACTCAACATATGATGGGGCATATTTACTAAAGTCGAATTGATTTTCATTTTGAAATCGAATGGTAAAATGTGTTATTTTTCTGATTTCAACCTCTTCTCCTTTTTATTATTCTCCTTTATAGGTTTCTGGCACTAGTTTTTATTGTATAACGTTACCGCCACATAATACTGATAAAGATATTGTGATTTTTCCAGTCAATTTCAGCTACATTACATTTCGCCACTCTCTGGGTGGCGTTACTATTTTCAGCGGGCACTGAGTGCGATGTTAGTTCCAAAATTCTGTTTGTTGAAAAGGCATATATATAACAATATCGATATACAAATGGATATCAATATCGAAAAGTTAACTTTTACATATAAATGTACAACTGTCCATCATTGTTATATAGTGTTAACAACATCTATATATTTACCACGTAACTTCACCGCGATAAAATAAAAGTCGCAGCTTGATAAATTGCTACCAGCGAAATGACAACAGTAAAAAACGGTGATAATAAAGTTTCTGACTTTAGTAAATATGGCCCCACGTGATGTCAGTCCTCCCAATGATCTCAATTTTACAGATTTCTGACAGGTGTATTTACACTAATGATCAAACCACCTGTTCTTGCATGGATATTTTTATTCCATTGTTGGGGGTCTTGGTGTCCATTAAGTTTACAACTGTGTGAAAGGTGATGAAGGAAAAACATTTTATTAATGCAGCAGTGTTCATTAATCATGCGCTCCTGGACCTCCTACAAGCCAAGACGTCAATGTAACTTATTTTGAATACAGGTGATATATAATTAGATGGCAGCAGTTCCTTTGTCATTTTCACTGACTTAACTGCTACTTTTAAATAGGTGGTCCAGACTCCTGGGTCGGGTAGGAATTTTACCTAACATATAACTAGAATATCAATAAATAAATCAGTTCCAGAAATAAAAGGACAGTATGAATGGCATGCTCAAAATTCAAATCAAATTTGTATGAAGAGTCAAATAAGGCCACAGAAGCTACCGATACCTGATCACTGTGTAAGTTGTTGCCCTTTATATCAACTTAAAGGCAAAGTAAGTGAAAGAAAAAGGTTACTATAGATCAGGGGTCCCAAAACTTTTACACAGGGGCCAGTTCACTGTCCCTCAGACCGATGGATGGCTGGACTTTAAAAAAAAAAAAAACCTATGAAAATCCTTATGCACACTGCACATATCCTATTTAAAATGAGACCTAAAGTCAAAAAATTAAAAACAAGTGTTAAAATACCTACCTTATACCGAGCCAATTGATTACAGTCACAGCAAAACAAATGGGAATATAGGGCACCATGGGTACAAGAATGAAATATCAAAACAATTATATATTATACTGAAAATAAGTAACATTTCCACAAACATAGTTTAATAAACAAAAAGACCCTTTGTGCATACAGTGGCATATTTATCAAGCTAAGAAAGCGACTGAAAACAAAATTGCATTTCACCATTTTTATCAGATGAAAAATTCCATTAGTTTTTGTACCAAAATTAACTTTTTTTTTTGTCCATTCTTACAGCAAAACTGCACAATTTTTGATATGCAAATAAGCAAATTTTGCCATGAAAATGCTTGTTTTGCGACAGGTAATTTTAAGACTGTGGCCACATTCAACATTTCACTCATTTCTATGAAAACAATGAGGGGG
>WMED01000137.1:226-43350 GCA_019650415.1 Pipa parva
GATAGATAGATAGATAGATAGATAGATAGATAGATAGATAGATAGATAGATAGACATTTTGTTCATATTACGTGTAAGTAATAGAGTATTGTATAGGTACCTGAATCACAGGTGGGTAGTTTCTGGTCACATGGAAAGGTACATAGACAGTAAGGGTAAGTGGATAGGCAAAATATTAGATAGACATTAGACAGAAGCATAGACATGTTAGCTATATGGGGTAGAACTAACAGAAAAAAGATACACGACAGGCATAAGGTACAGATAATAGACTGATAAGATACAGACAAACTGATAGAAAAATCCCAGGAAGGCTCCATATGAGTGGAAGATGAAAAGATAAATAGAAAAGGAATTGAGAGAGCAGGGGGCAGACGTATGAGATAAATGGAAGTTCCTTGGAGAAGAGACAGGTGTTGACTATGAGGCTTGGTGGAGGGCACAGTACTGGAATGCAGCTAGCTTTGTGTTTTTTCTTTATCATCCCATAACAAGGTGATCATAGATCATTAACTATGCATAGCTCTGCTTCTCTGTGTATAGAGATTTGGGGCAATGCACAGGTAAGCGTTTAGGCATGTTTCTGGGAAGATGAATCGTCAGCCTCATTGTATTAAAAGAAGGCTTCTCTTTGATAGAGGGGGGGAAGCAGCTGTTTCAAACAAATGAGAGTCATGCATTGTTTTGCCTAGGGTAGGGCAAGAAGAGTCAGCTAATTACATTTCCAATACTTCTCCTCATCCTCATTCACATCCATGCCTTTAATGTGCATGTACTTGGTGTATAAATAGATGGAAAGCACTGAAGCATGTACTTGGTACTTGTGTGGGCGTTTATGTGAGCCTTTCTGTGTGTATCTTTATCAGAGATGTTCCCACGAGCAGCCCACCAGTCGTGAATGAACTACAACTCCCAGTAGCCTCTCACAACAGCTGTCTGGGCTAGCAATGCAAGTTTCTGGATTTTAATTTAAAAAAAGAAAAAAAAAATTACAGTTTTAATCCTGGAGATTCCATACAACCTTACAAAATGTTGTGAGGATTAACACTGTAATCTTTTTATAAATGAAAATCCACAAACTTGCGCTGCTAGTCCAGACAGCTGTGTTAGAGGGTTCTGGGAGTTGTAGTTCATTCACAGCTGGTGGGCTGCTAGCGGAAATGATACAACCTTACAAAATGTTATTAGGAATCTTGGAGAGGATTTGATTTCACAAAAATATGTGCCGATTAACCCTTTAAGTGCCAGTGGGTAGAAGAGCTGGCAGTGGCACTTAAAGGTAGGAAAAGGCTATCTGTAGATTCTACATAGGGTGGCAATTAAAGGACACAGGTTTAAGAATACAGTCAGCTGTGGACAATGACTGTAGTCAGGGGCAAATCTAAATGGGGGTACAGCTGTAGGGGTAAGAGTGGTCCCCCTAGATATGATTCTTTGTATCTTATATGTAAAGCCAAACATAACTTTCCACTATTACAGACCAGAAAATAAACCGATGTGTAGGGTCTAATGAGAATTAAAAGAATAATAATAATTTGGATAATAGGTGTCTGGGTAGAAAGGGGAACAGTCTTGCTATGCCGATGGCTGTTGTAGAAACTGGAACTATATCTGTGGTTTCATTTTTAATGATAATGAATGTTAAGAGTGTTATAGATAGACCATGATATAGATTATGTCTTCTATTCCTATTCAGCGATCGTTAACAATGTCTCTTCTAGACTCCTGTGCACTTTTTCTGCAAAATGCAAAATCCTGAATATTAATATGTTTGAGATGAAGCTGAGAAATGATGGAAGGCATATAATGTGCAGAATTTCAACTAGTCAGGCATGGGTATGGACATTTGTTGGCATGCGAATTAGTTTAAAGGGATCTTTCACCCTGCATTAAAAATATTTCTTTTTTTTTTGTTTTTTATGTTTTTAATGAATGCTACCCAGTAATTTAACAGGGCTGCCGGCCATGTGTGCTGTTTGAAGAGATTCTGAACAGACTGTGGAAAAACAGAGTTATTATTAGTTCTAAATTATAAACATCTTACTGTAAATGGATAGTTATAGTACACTATGAGTATATAGTACACTCATACATGCCCAGAAACACAATAAACATCAACTATGGACTAGAAGTAACTGACAGCATTGCTCATTAGGAAGTTACAGTAGGTGCCAAAAGTCAGTCTGATAAAAATAGAATACCATAACTTATAGCATTTTATTTTAAAAAGAGAGTGTTTGCTAAAGGCAGGATGATATAGATTATTCCTTGCCTTACAAGGGTTTAATAACTGTTCACCTCTTTAACTTATATAAGGAATTGTCTAAAATGTGCCTGAGATGGTTGTTCAAGGCTCCTTTGAGCTTTCTGTTGTCCTATTGAATGTTAGTTGCCCTTTAATACACTTTTTATTCTAGGTATTTTATAACAGTTTGTACTGTGAAACTGTGGAGCCCTGCTGATTTTGTTATAACTGTGTGTGTGTAAGAGGGGCTTACCATTGCGCCCCGATGCAGGATCTGCATTGCAGTCCCTTCCCAATGTAGCTCCCCCCCCCCCCAGACCAAATAAAGAGAAACATACAGGATTTCATGGGGCTCAGGTACATATACCTGCGGGGCTGGCTGTAGCTTCAGCAGGCAGAACCAAGTGGCTGGTCTTTCTGGATGCTAGGGGGACAGCTGGGACCCCTATTGTTATATCACCTGAGTGAATTGTTTGTATTTATCAGAAAAAAAACAGTTAGGCCTCTCTCTAACTGCCATGTTTGCCCCAGTTGTGAGTGTCCAATTCCATTCACATCTACTGCATGCCTTGTGATTTTACTACAGTTAGTAGGATGGGATTTTAAATGAAATTATCTCTAATTGCATCCGATTAAATGCATAAAAATCCAACTGTCATCTGATTCTGTTGCAGGTCTATAAGGCTAAATTTACATAGAGAACAATATAATGCACTTAAACCAATAGAGAATAGAGTCGGTCATGTTGACTCCCACAAGACACCATAGTGTGAAAGAGGCCTTAGCAACATACATTGTATTAAACGTCCTAATTTCACCACTGAACAGAGAAAGTAATTAGAGAAGTAATAACTACTTTGTTCCCAATACATATTATTCTGATGTTGCTTTCCTTATGGATAAACCTTCATCCATTGCAGAGTTTATGTAAAGTTTAAAGGATATCTGATGAAACTTACGCTGCATAAAACCAAGCTGTAATGGTGCTCTCTCAATGTAAAGAGGTAGTTGTAACAGTTCATTTTTTTTTTAAGTTCATCAAGGATTCTGAACATGCTCAGGCTGATGGCCCTGGGGAAAATTTACAAACCTGCCTTATTTCTTAGTTTGTCTGAGGTAAAGCTAAGACTTCTATATAAATTGCATTTGCAATATCGCCATCTAGGTATTTACAATAATCATGACATCATTTTTTGGCGCCTAAAGAGAATTTCAGGCTTAAGTCCACTGAGACTTCCCCCACTCTGTGAATGATCTATGTACCCTGTATACCGTGGGATTAGATTTTATTGTACATTTAATGGTAAAATAATAGTTTATGGAAGAATCACATTTTCTACATAATATTTATTTCTAAATGCATTCTTTTATTTTATAGTGAATGGATGAACCAAAGAAAAAACATGGTCTCACAAACATTTAGTGATTTATTTTTATGAATGGAAAAAAAAAGTAAAACCCTTTTTTTACCACATTGTTGCAACACACATCACTTAGATTGTAAGCTCCTTGGGGCAGGGACCTCCAACCTCTTGTGTCAATCACTACCTAGCACTTAATTTGATGTAACCTTGTTATATTTTACTTGTATTGCTTAATGCACTTTTCCCTTGTTTGTATTGTACTTGAATCGCTGATTTGCGCTGCGTAAATTTGTGGCGCTTTATAAATAAAATTATACATACATACATACAACTGACTGATAAAGCAGTAAATCAGTCAAATAAATGAGAAAACTCCTGTATCTCAGGAAGAGGTGCCTTCAAGCACCAGGGCCTTTTCCAATCCACACAATAAGCAATTCTCAGATATACTATAAGACGAGAGTAGCGATGGTTTTAACATTATTTCTACAAACCCTGTAAATGTGTTTACTTTTTAAACAGAAATAAAAAAAATTAGAAGTCTATTTCAGTCGTCTTAGCCTAGCCATCTATAATGCATCCCTTTGTAAGGCTTCTTTGAATGGCGAGGGGGGGCATTGTTATAAGCAAGCCTTATTATCATTATTAATAATTTATTTCATTCCCACGTGTACTGATAGAGCTACTTAGTTTGATCATTAATATTTATCCCTGCGAGGGAATGACAGAAAGAAAGCAACTACTTCAGAAAATAGGCCAGACATCAAAGAGAATTTTAGAGAATCTGCATCACATTCTGACTTGGATTTTCTGTGTGATATACTTTTTTTAATCACTTGGAATTTTTATATTTATCTGTGAATGTGTGTGTATGCGTGATATAAGGGAGTAGTTTTTTTTTTAGTTTTTTTATTAAATATCTCATGTGCTTTAACCCAGGAACCCAGAAAGATAATCAAAAGCAGCGTTCTTTCCAATTTAAAACACGCTGAGGGAAATGTGTCACAGAAACCTGGTACATCTGCCAAGCTGACACTGCTGGAAGCCTGACACATGCTTTTTCTGTCCCCATACTAATCACTAATAGGACACTGAGTTTTCCTTCCTCTTGTTACTAGCGATGGTAATGAGGCATTAATTTCAGCTAAGGTTGATGGAAGGAATCTTGTTAAGATCTTTTGCAGTGTATCCATTTTTGACTGTCTATTCAGAGAGAGAGATTTGCCTTTCCCAGTTCTGACTAACTACTGGGTATATTTTCGTTACTACTGTACCAGTTCTTTACAGAAGAAGGGACTGTTAACTAATGGAATATGCTATTTCAGGGCAATGGATGAGGCTATGTTAATGTAAATAGAGCCATTTTGATCCCCCCCCAGTAAAAGGGATAAGAAGTCAAAAATCTATTTTTGTATATTCATTATTTATGCAATTAAAAAAAACTTTATTATCTATTATTATTTTGTTCTTTTGTTACTCATATCATTATTTTTGTTTTGCGGCTATTTCATTGCATAAAATCACTTTGTCCTTTGTTATAAATACCCGGGGCGTAGTTTTTTTAGAACATTTCAAGATTCTTTCATTGTTGCGACTTAAGCTGTGGAATACAAGCATTGCAATATTCAAGCAAATGCTGTAAAATGATACTGAGTTTTATTCAAAAAAGTCCAAACGGTTGCGTAGAGGCCTGCATTTATATCTATTCACCGCTTATCCAAATTTGCTCCATCAAACTCTGTGATGTGTAAAATTTGCAATTACAATGGCTGCAGACTTAAGGAGGTCTCCGCACATCTTTGGATGTGCTTGAACAGGGCGTCATAATGTGTAGAAATAATGAATTAAGCAAGGTGTACTACTCCAAATTCACCCATTTGACTTTGCCAGTGGTGAATTATGGGGGACGATGGTAGGGGGGTGTGGGACTGTTCATTCAAAAGTGACAATTAAAGTTGCGACCAAGTGAATACATGAACTAGGGACAAGATGATATTGATATATTATTCTCCTAATACAGTTAGAGAGACATTGTGAAGATGACGTCAATGTACTTCACTGTTAGAATTCGGATCACTACGCATCACTCTGTGTCCTACTACTGTTCGACTGACTAAACCCCACTATACAAGGAACTACATTAGACACCATTAGATTTTTCAGTAAGGGAACCTGCTGCTTAGTGAATAAGGAGTAGTGAATTTGTAACCATCGGTGCGTAGCAAACTGAGGTGATGTGAATTTACTTTTACAGTCAAATTTGGACTTTGATGAACAAGCCCCACAATATTTACTGTGCCTGGGATACAAAAGCAATTATAATAAACACTTATAATTATTTCCTAAGGATATACCTGGGAAATTCAGAATGAGGGGGTAATTCAGCATAGTCCAAACTTACCCTCCGATCCTTCACCTCTGCTCGCACAGAAAGTTATGCGCTCGCTGATGTGCTGTGCGCAGACAGCAGCAAATGCTTTAAAGGGATTCCAGTCTCGCGAGGCTCAACTCGAGTCGCCTCGCGAGACTGGAATTCCTTTAAAGCATTCGCTGGTATCTGTGAGCAGCACATCAGCGAGCGCATAACAGTCTGTGCGAACAGAGGCGAAGGATCGGAAGGGTAAGTTCAGACTATGCTGAATTACCCCCTAAATCTGCATCTAACATTAAAACATTCCTAGTACACTTTTACTTATTGGAAAGCAGAAGTGATTTGATTTGGTTATTGCCCAAATTATTATTATATGATATTATATAGTAAAATGCTCATTTGTGTTTTTGATTAATGTTGAGATGAGTAAAGCAAATCAAAATATCAATCTAGGTTTGCACAAATCCCTGAGTATAAATCCTGGAATCGGCATGCACAATTATGTATGCCAGTGCAGAACTGTTTTTAATCCATGTTCGTAAGGTTTACATCCATTTTAGCTCTGCTTTAATCAAATAGAAAGTATTCGGTCAAAATTGATCTGTTAATCAGTGCAAATCAAAACGAGGCAAGTGCATGTTTGACAATATGAATATAAATGCTTTTCCTTCTGATGAGCCTAGTACCTAGAGCTTGCTGCATTCTCTCATCATTAAAAATATAGATTTTTCTGTTATTAGGCATATAAGTTAATCAGGCCTTGCCTAAATGGTTTACTTAATCAGCTTCAATCTCTGTCTTTTTCTAAGTCGCTTATGTTTGTTCTGCATTGTGTGCACAAAATAAACCAATCTATAGCTTGCTAAAGTACCTTTTCGATTTGTTTCGCTGCTATTTGACACGTTTTTGCCATTATTGTTTGTTCGCCGCACTAATCAATTCAATAAATTTTTATAGGGTCGGGAAAAATAAAGCCTGATATTGAAAAAAAATCAATGTGTCAATGTGTTAAAATGTGTTTTCAATGGAATCCCATTCCATTTCGAGTACAATTCGAATCGCATCATCAAAATAGTCACAAATTCACTTCTCAGTATTGACTAAGCTGTGAATATACTTGTCGATCAGGCAGGCAGTGGCGAACACTGTCAGATGCATTGTGTCGCATAGTCAGATAGATGTAGGATGAAAAGTCATGTAGAGTGAGGCGAATTTGACAAGTGAAGGGCAGTTATGTCAGTCTCATGATATCCCACTAACTGTATTCTGTGAATATTCTATTTCTATGTCACCTTGTCCCTAGATTGAGTTGTCACTTAGTCACAGTTGCCATTGTCAATTTTGAATGACTAGTCCTCTTACGCAAGACTGGAGCCCTGCCATCAACCCCCCAATTCGCCGATCTGAAGTGGCCAACTCAAACAGGTGAATTTAGAGCAGTTCACCTAGTCACATTCGCACCTCCGACACACTCTGCATCTTAGTCAATAGTATAAGTACCTGTGCACGTGCTCACAAAGAGAAGCATAAGTTCACAACTGTCATAGATACCTGAATTGGTCACATATTCGTCATTTCGCAGAGTTTATTTAATAAGCAAATATAGGGAAGTGACGAATAGATGGGAATTCATGGCTCTGCAAAACTATTTGGACTTTAGTCAATAAGGCCCACAATGTTACAGATGCATTTAGTTTAAAGTGTTACTCTGTGGCACAATTTACTAGAACTCTCCCAAAAGACATCATTCTAAATTTATTTTTTCGTGCTGAACTTACAGTGTAATTTTTGTAGACAGGTCACAGGGAACTGAAATGATTTGCCCAAGGTTACAAGGAAATAACTATCAGACTATAGGCTCTGCTGAGTCACCACCCAGTGCAACCTACACAATTATTTTGCCACTGAGCATGGTAAATAAACACTGTTATACAGTCTGGCTTTTTACTTATCTAATATAAATACAGATTGCAGAAATAGTCTGGTTTCAGCACAGTTAGCTAGAGCTGTGCAATGGCGTCTGTGCAGCGTGTGGAATATGATGTCATTTCCCTTTATACGGCAAACATTTACTTAATGTCTACATGTCTCAGTTGATATTTTCCTATTTTACCTTCTTAAAAACATGAATTGAGAAGTGTTAATTACAGTTATTTTACTCCAGAGATAAGACTAATGTCCTCCTAATTTATAAGGTTCAGGAACATAGTTTCATCATAATAAGGGATGTGGGTTCACAGCTAATGTGCTAAGGTTATATAATCCCATTGCATGCTATATTTATTTAGCATGTTCCATTAAGCGCTACCTTTATGTCAGAGACATCATAAAAGTATTTTTACTTGAACGGCCTTGGGATGGCAAGCAGGTACGTGACAGATGTACATGCTGTGCAAATGTGTAAGAGATTTACACCATGCTGTAAGTATTGATCCTTTATAATGTATGCAACAATTAAATGCAACAGTGTCAGTTGATTGCAAAGTTGGCTTTTGCAGGTATAATAGGAGGATGACTTTTTTGTGGTTTGTGAATTATCTTTCTGAAACTGCCAGAAGGGGTAATAATAAAAATATGCATAAATCACGCTTTAAGAGCAAATCTGAAGTGCTTATTATATCAGGGGTGATTTTATATGGGAGTTCCTAATATACTTATTGAAGCTGTCAACGATCTTCTTTTTTTCAACATTGAGCATCACAATCTTCTTCAGGCTAATGCTTCCTCCTCTTCAAAATGGCTGATGTGAGCAAGCACAGTAGTATTAGGTCAGAATACTGCTTCTGCGCTTGTTCACATTGGCAGTGAAAAAGAGGAGATGAAAGGGAAGGGGATCGCAATGCTGGAAGTTGAAGAAATGAAAATGATGATACAACAAGCAGGGGGCAGCTCTGGAAATAAGACCCGCAGCAGTAATTATATTAGGACATCCCATGTTTTTTTTTTAAGAACTTTAGTTCTTTTTTTAGAAAACTCTACCTCTAAAGGCCTTTAAATAGAGGTGAGTCAGCGCTTGCATTTCCTCAACAAATCTCTTCTCTGCTTGATAAATAATTGCATTTAAAGGAAACTTGTGGAAATGGGGAGGAAGTGCAACTAGGAATAATGCAGATTACCTAACCCACTCAAAATCTAATAGCCAATGCCTGTTTATATTAATAGAATGCACCAATAATCACTATCAGTATGACTGGGATTCTATTTGATTAGGAAGTACAGGGTGCAGCATTCTGTCCTTGGATTGGCAAGGCATAGTCATGTGATTTTTGCTCCATTTAATCCAATCACAGCATGTTTCACCCATCATTTCTTGGTGTCAGATCCATTGGAAACACAAGCATATTGATAGGTTACACCTGTTTATATCTTAAGCTTTCATAAAAGATGTTGGCTATTTCATTGTGATTGGAGAAGGAAACCTACAGTAGTACAATTTACTGCCCCTTCCCACCCACTTCAGGCCTCATGTTTGGTGTTTAATTTGAAAATAATATTATCAATATGTCAGAATCTGTATTTACATATACCTGTATGTGAAACTATTTCTACCACTGCTATATAAATGTTTTTAACATGCACTAGGGAGGAGACTTATGAGGAATGCATCAAAGACAAAATTTGCTGAGGTCTGGAAAGTCACATCAACCAATCAGCAGTTAGTATTCATTTTTCTAGTGGAGTCTGTAATGAAAACAAACATCCAGTTGGTTCTATGAGATGCTAGATCTGGGCACTGTTTGGACATATTATATTATGCCTAATATGCTTAGATCCCCTTACAATTTAGGGGGTAATTCATGATTGTGCGAAGTGAGCTCCGAAGCCTTCGGCTCACTTCGCACAGACTGATATGCGCTCACTGATGTCTTGCACGTGGACACCAGCGAGCGCATTAAAGGGATTCCAGTCTTGGCAAGACCAAAAGAGTTGCCTCGCCGAGACTGGAATCCCTTTAAAGAGCTTGCTGATGTCCGCATGCAGGACATCAGCGAGCGCATATCAGTCTGTGCGAAGTGAGGCGAAGGCTCTGCACCTCCCTTCGCACTATCATTAATTCCCTCCTTAGTGTTTCTCTGGTTCAGTTATCTCCAATATGAAGTAGACTGAGTTGTATTTACATTATATAGAGTTGGAAGTCACCTTGCTTAGAGCAGCAGCAGTACAATAATGGCACAAGAATGACAAGAGGATAGTAGTTTACCTGCCACTGCCTTACCTGTATATCTCATTTCCAGCAAAGGATAAAGGGTGATTTCTAGACAGTAATAGCCTCATGCTTCTTGAACACAATCTCTCAGTCATTTGCGATCTGTATGAAAAATGCTCCGATTGGCAGGCATAGTGTGTTGTTATATAGTTATGGCACACTTTTATGATATTACCAAAAATACACATAGTGATTTTTATTGCAAAGTTATTTTCAATAATGGCCTTTGTTTGCGAGATGAAAACGGCATAGGTTTTCTAATCCTGGTCATTTTCTTTTAGTGCGCGTTTGCCAGAAATCATCAAAGGGACCTCGCTGCAATGGGTTTTTACATTTTTATCCTTGGGTTTATTCTTAAAATGGAACTTGATGAAAAAGCATTGCAATGGAGAAGTGCACAGTCAAGCGTGCATATATTGCTAAGCAAGCTGCATTCCACCAGATATATATTCTTCCTGACATAATTCTGTAATTATATGCCATTAAAATGTTTGGAAACTTGCAGAGGAGTTTTAATGGGCTTAGGCTAGCCATATACAAATTGTTTTCATTCCTTTAATTACGATTGTTCTCATTGATCATGAACATTTGGAACGATTGTTCATCCCACACATGCACACACACACACACACACACACACAGACATGTATCAATTTAATCAATTTGATGGTGAGTGATACAAATTTTCCAGAATATTTGCTTCAGTGCAGTAACCACTATCTCTGATCTTTGATCACTCACACACACTATGGTTTCTCTTTCTTGAACTAATTGATATGTGTATGGCCACCTTCATTACCTCGCTTTTAGAAATTACCGTTCAACTGATACTTCATTGGGGTAATGAAGTAATAATTACAATTTCAAAGTCATCTGTACAGGACAAGACAATATTCAATGGTAAGAGACTGCTTACTTTAGGCTAGGTTATCACTAGCATATGATGTGCAACGCATCATACGCTAGTGTGAAAAAAAATGCGCCAAGTGTACTTACCAGTGACAGTAGTGTATTGTACTTACCAGTGACAGTGTGAAAGCTCCCTCGACATTTACAGCACTTCCTATGTGGTCACATTTTGGGCACGGTGTATCATATGCCGGCCAGAATGCAACAACACAGCATTCTGGACCCAGCGTTTGCGCATCATATGCTAGCGTGTCCGGAACTAAGTAAGTGCTATTGGCTTTCATTGAGTCGTTTTTTGTTTTTTTCACACAGGGTATTATGCGCTGAGCATAATACGCTGGTGCGAACCTAGCCTCAGGGAGTGCCACAACTCCCAACAATTCCATCAAAAAGCAAAAGAAGTGGAGTTTGCTAGCAGTGAAAAAGTGGCTGGTGGACTGTTGGACACGGTCTGGGTTTTCAATGAATATTATTGATATATAGCTGATATCGAAATTTAGTAAGGTCTTTACAACTTTTTTGTACCTTAACAAATGTTTGCCAGGTTGAGTGTGGGTGAAAATCCATTATTCCCAATGGGAAAAAAAAAACAGGGAAAAATAGACGAAAATTGGTGAACAACAACGATACATATTTTACATATTTATATTTAATAAATGTCCCCTATTTATGTGCTTTGAATCTTTATTTCATGTTTCTTTCCATTTTGCTCGGTCACACAAAGCAGGTCTCTCCAGCTGAACAGAAGGAAATAGAGTTTTGCTATAAATAAGGCTGTTTATGTGCTTTGTGACCTTTAAACCATATGCCTTATCCTTTATTTCCCACTGTGGCTTACCTGTGACAGTGTCTCTGCATTACTGCTATACTGGTTGTCACTCGTGAATTCCCTTTGCATCAGGTGTTAGTTATACATAAACATGGATGTCCCCTGTGGGTAATACCTAACAGAAAAAACTTTACAATATTTAATAGGGTTTAGGATAAAAGATGGAGTAATAAATGCTTTGATATATTTACAAAACATATTTGTGTTTCTGTCTACAATAAGAACAGTATATACTATGTATAAATATATATATATATATATACTGTATATACCCCTAGAACATGCTTACCCCCTCCTGGCCTATAATAATCTGATATATTCCTGTTTGTATCTATCTATCTATCTATCTATCTATCTATCTATCTATCTATCTATCTATCTATCTATCTATCTATCTGTCTCTATCTGTCTGTCTGTCTGTATCTGTCTGTCTTTCTGTCTGTATCTGTCTGTCTCTCTCTATCTATTTATCTACGGTATCTGTCTATGCCTGCTTTACTATCTATTTATTTATCTGTATGACACCTATGATGTACTGGGCATGTGAAAAAATTTTTATGATTTTAGGTCAGTGATGATCAAAGCAAAGCGCCAGAGTATCATATAAAACATTACTGGCAAGTGATACTTCTATTAATTGGCTTACATCTAAATACGCTACATAGCAATTTTTCTTTAGAACTACCTTATTATTATGGTTACCAGAATGTGTTTGTTTACTGAATTACTGTTTGACCCAGAGCTAATGCAGCAAAGACATGGTAGGGATTTACTGTAAGATTCCTCTGTTATAACAGAATGACTAAAATATATAAGAAACAAGTTTCTGTCTCAGCTGTTAAAGCACTTTCTGACCTGTCAGCAATGGTAAGTATTTGTGCCACTTATTACTAATAAGGAGGGGAATTCACCATTCAGCAAAGTGAGCTCCGAATCCTTCGGCTCACTTCGCAAATGGTGTTATGCGCTCGCTGATATCCTGCACACGGACATCAGTGAGCACATTAAAGGGATTCCAGTCTCGGCGAGAGCAAAAGGGTTGCCTCGCCGAGACTGGAATCCCTTTAATGCGCTCACTGATATCCGCGTGCAGGACATCAACAAGCGCATATTGCCATTTGCCGAAAGATTCGGAGCTCACTTCACTGAATGGTGAATTCCCCCCTCAATAACTGGGGTAAAAGCATACCAAGATCTAACAACCCATAGCAACCAATCACCAGTTAGAAATCTCTGATCCAGGGGAGTTCAAAAGATGTAAGCCAAACTGTAATTGGTTGCTGTGGGTTGCTAGAGCTCATTAATGTCCCCTTCAGTAATTTAATTTAGTGAGCAAGTGTTAAAAACTGTGTTTCTGTACCTGGAACCAGAGCTTATATATCAAGTGTGAACTGTTCAGAAAAGGACTGGAGGCAACTAGACAGATTAGGCACACTAATGAAAAGTCTTATAATTATGGGGCATATTTACTAAGATCAGTCAGACCATATTGACCATTTCGCTATCAAATTTTATTTCCCTGTACTTTTTGATTCCCCTGATTTACAAAGAATGGATAAAAATGTTTCCCTATCGGAATAAATTGTTATCAATAAATATCGATCTGTTAACAGTGTCCCACTTTACAATGTTGTTCTATGAGGGTTCCTTCCATTACCGATCGATATCTATGTCTCTTTTCAGTGGGGAAATATTTTGGACTTAGGCTAAATGACAGGACCATCTTCATAGGAAACAATGGGCTTTCAACAGCCTAAGAGTAGAGAATTCATTTCAGAGATAAAATGTTTTTTTCAAGAGCTTAGTAAATAGGAGAATGTTAACTGTGATATTGTTAAATATAGACTGTTTATCCTGCATTTACTAGTTGAAAAATCTATTCAGCTTTAGTAAATGTGCCCCTTGGTGAGTTCACAGTGATCTTGAATACAACTTAGTGTGTCATGTGGACTTTTATCTCCTTTACTATGAAAGGAGATCAAATGATGTGAGGTTCTTTGCACAACCCTGATGTCTATAGGATTGTGGGTGTGCATGAATTCTATACAAGAGGATGTGAAAGACAGAAGTCTTTGTCTTATAGCACTGCTCATGGATCATACAAAAAAGAAATGACTTGGATCTTAGTAAATAGAACTTCTGCGGGAGTACTAAATGCTCCTTAGATCCAGGGGTGATTTTTAAGGGGGAAATACTAGAAGATGTTTTATGCTCTAGGGTTGCCTCCCGCTCAGCAAACCTTGTTATTTTCTTCTGCTCTTAGCAAGTGCTGTGATTCTCTTCACTTCCTGTTACTATTAGTGAATTAAGCAAGCGCTGTGATCCTCTTCACTTCTTGTTACTGTCAGTGAAATGAGCAAGCGCTGTGATCCTCTTCACTTCCTGTTACTGTCAGTGAAATGAGCAAGCGCTGTGATCCTCTTCACTTCCTGTTACTGTCAGTGAATTAAGCAAGTGCTGTGATCCTCTTCACTTCCTGTTACTGTTAGTGAATTAAGCAAGCGCTGTGATCCTCTTCACTTCCTGTTACTGTCAGAGAATTAAGCAAGCGCTGTGATCCTCTTCACTTCCTGTTACTGTCAGTGAATTGAGCAAGCGCTGTGATCCTCTTCACTTCCTGTTACTGTCAGTGAAATGAGCAAGCATAGTAGCAATTTTCTGATGTTTTGTAGGCTGCGGGCTGCATCCTGTAGAATGCTGATGTCATATCTAAACAGCAAATGGAATAATTTGGTTGAATGGAGGCCCTAAAAACCTTTTAGGGACCAGAACTGACTGGGAGCTGTATTCTGAAATGGTACAACTCAAATTAAAGACAATGTTTATCTTTAAAATATACAAGTATGTTTAGTATATTGTAAGCATTGGTCTTTATTTTTTTATAATTAACTCCTTCTAAATCTAGAGTTTTAACTTGTATTTTTTTTTTACTTTTCTTTCTGTGTAGGCCCTATATTGTATCTCTGTTCTGGTCACTGACTAGTTGTTAAGTTAACCTCCCCTAACAACCAGAGGACTATTAAAATGTAAGCAAGAGAGATTTATAACAACTGTAAAATAGTTAAAAATGTCTAATTGCAAATTATTTCCAACATTTTACATTTAAGGTCAACATCCCATTAAAAATATTTGAAAGCCGCTTATTTTTTGAAGTGATGATGATCAGTGCTCTCAAACCTGTGTGTTGAATGTAGAAAGTGTAGTGTGTAGAAGAGTAATCTCTAAGAGGGTTATTCACTAAGGTGCGAATTCAACTGTCGAATTCTCAAACAGCGGATTCCCATAGCAAATCCGCGACTGCGAAAAATTTCCCAATGTAATATCGCGACTGCGACAGTTTTTAAGATTGCAACCGCGACAATGCCCCATAGTAAAGTCTCGACTGTGACAATATTCTCATTATAATATTATTATTGTCGCGACTGCGACAATAGCAGCCTATTGCGACTGTCTTTAGCTGGCGAATTCACACCTATACGCACCTATACTTTAGTGAATAATCCCCTGAATTTCTTATAAACGCTTAGTATTGTGTAACATAAAAAAAAAAAAACAACTAATTTTATTTATATTAACAAAATAAATAGTTTACCATCTTTTAGTTTAATGAATCCAAAAGGTCGCGGAAATTAGTTTGATCCCTGCCGTGAAGCAGAACAACACATTATATTTTTCAGTTGATTTCCTACAGCCCCTAGACTGGAAAAAAAAAATTATGCTAAGCATCCTAGAAACCCCTTTTTTATGCAAATGTTTCCACAATAGAAATGCAGATTTTGGTTTCAAAGTTGCCAATTTATTGAATCAGCCGTATGTTCTTATGTGGTAGATGGCTTCTAATCACATAATAAACAAACTGTTGCATTGCTCAGAAATGCAAACGAACATGTGTCTGGGTTTTTTACATCCAGAAGAAATTGTTCTGTTTTTCTCGCTGATCAGACAACATGTCTTTTCTCCTTAAGTGGCTATGGTTGCTAGGAGAGGTGCAGAAGAATTGTTTCTCTTTCATTCAGCATTAAGGCAATGCGAGTAACTGAGGTAGAAACGGGCAGTTCACAGTGGTGAATCATGAATCACGCTTTGAATCTATGTCCATTTTTTCTACAAACACTTTTGTCATTTTTGGCTGGAAGCGTTCTATTTTTTTTATTTATTTTTTTTTTTATTTCACGCGTTTCAATACGGCGAGGGCAGAGATGGTAAGAGTCCACTTGGGGAAACAAAACACAAGGATGAGAGTTATTCATAGGACTTGTTAGTATAAACGCACAACTTCATGAATAGTATCAGTCAGCTTCTGTACAAACCAAATGATTAATACTGTCTGCCCTTAGAGATGGAGAGTTAGGCAGACAGAGAGTCCTTCATAGGGACATTTCAAGAGTTTCAAAGCAATGATAAGGGCTTTGTTTTTCCCCTGTTTAGAAAGTGAATTGATTGTTTTTTTGGACTTCTACAGCAACTTAACCTTTGATGGCTGGTGTTACTAAGCAAGGATTAACCCTGGAGGAGCAGAGAGAAGCTTAGGGAGTTAATATAAACCATTTGTTCGCCGACGTCACTATCGCCTGTAACTTAATTCAGTTTTTTTAAGTAGTAACTAAATTATCAGCGGCCATTTCAGAAAGGGGCAATACTTTCTTTTGCTCCTAGTTAAAAAGTGTTCGGTATAATATTTTCTTCTAACACTTTTTCACAGACATTTTAAGAGGGAATATTTGTTCTTATGTAATATGTAGGTTTTCTGTGCTACAGAATTAAATGCACTAGTTTCCCAATGTGCATAAGGGGTTGTTCATATACCTGTAACTGAATTTACCTGCAGAAGTGGATTCCTCTTACATTGCAGCAGTTTGCCACTATAGTAGCTGGTATCAGACTGAGGCGTCTCAGACCCCCCATAGAAGCTAATTACAAGAGCCACAATCTACTAGTAAACATTGACATGTGTACCAGATCTGTCATAATAAATTATCATTTGTATAGTATTTATTCATTTCATATATTATAGAGATTCATCATTCACTTCAGTCCCTGCCCTGTGTAGCTTGCAGTCTAGTTTCCCTATTCATTCACACAGGCATAGACAGACACAGATGTATGGTTTTGGATTGTAGGGGGAAACCAGAGTGCCTGGAGGAAACCCAAGCAGTTGTGGGCAGAACATACAAACTCCATGCAGATAAGGTCCAGGGTGGTGAACCCAGAACCCAGCGCTGCAAGTCAGTGTAAGAAATAATTACGTCCGTTCCAGCACCAGGGCTCCTCCTTTCATGCGCGCATGCCATGCACTTCCGGCGCTTTGAGTGCACGGGCAGGTGACGCGCCCGCCATGACGTCACGTGGGCGCGCGCCTGGTGCGCCCGGAAGCAGGAGCGTGCCTTACTCTCTGCCTATATAAGGCAGACGTGCTCCAGTCCCGGCGCCCGATTTTAAAAATACAAAGAGCACATACGTTTGAGTATTTTTTGGGCTCCATTGGTTCCTGCTATATTATTAAAGCTATAGCTAGTTATTGTGTTTCCTGCCATCGCTAGAGTATCCGTTAAGTATCCTGTGTACCGAGTCCTGTACCATAGTCCTGTGTCCTGTACCTGAAGTCCTGTACCAGTTTCCTGTACTTTGGCCATATTGTAACCACCACTGAACAGCTGACTTAGGGGCTGCGACCTGTGTACTCTCGGCAGCTGAGTCTAATACCCCCTTGCGGGGGTTAAAGGTGAAGACCTGAGAGTACCTTAGGGCGCAAAGCATAAGACAGCTTGCACCAAGTTCAGTGTGGTTTCTAGCAGCATCTTCCTTCTCCTCGGTACCGAACCCTTACAGTCAGCAGTACTAACCACTGAGCCAACGCACTGTCCCTCTGAAGGAAATAATAAAAGAGACAATGCACTAAGTGTTAGTGTAATTAAAGGTAGTTAGGAACCTACAAATGTAGAGATGATTTTTGGCACCAGGCCTGAGCTCCCCAATACTGGGGCCCACTGGAGGATCATCTGGTGCTCTGGGTGGTCCCGGCTGACCCTGATGCCAATTTTGCATATTCACTAAAATAAACTGTCACGTCCTTGTGGTGTATAGTATGGGCATAGTCAATCCAATGATAACATACTGACAATATGTATACACTAATATGGGAAAGGACAATACCACCATTTTGTCACATTTTGGTCTCCAGTACTGGAGTTGAGAATAGCTGTTTTAACCTATGCCAGAGAGACAGGACGAGAAGATGAACCTTCCTTTTACTTTCTATAATAGAATGTACGAAACATCAAAGAATGCAGCTGATCATATTGCTTTGCCACAGTGACTACTAGTGGCTAAAGATGGCTAGAGTGAGCAGGAAGCACTGTGATTTGTGCTACACCCACAAAGTAATATAGTTTTTATAAGGATAAAAAAAAGTTCAAACTTTATCCTGTAATGCTTGATCCAGAGTGATGCAAAAACTCCACAAGGTGAAAGTAATTTACCCTCATTATAGGGATCAATTAATTCCTGACATCAAATATGGTGAGAATAATTCACTGGTTCAAGAACCCCCTTGTATGTAAGCGCCAGAACCTTTTTTTCCTTGTCAGCCTTGTTATACTAAAAGTCAGTGTTATAGATGGGTCACAGAAGAGGTATGTGCATTGACCCTTTATATATTTAGACATGGGTGTTAGGTCACCTCTAAGTCGTCTTCATAAATAACCCCAAATTTGAGAACTTGTGTACTGTAGTCCACCCATTCCACTTATAACTTTAGCTGACCGCTTTTGAACCCACTTAAGAAATGTCTTTCATCTGCACTGTTGCCCAAAACTGTACACAACAGATAATCATTAAACTGAATAAACCTATATTTCATTTGATGATCATGTAGTTCTACTCAATGCTTTCCGCTTAACTAACATGCATAATGAACAATCAATCCTTTTGTTGTGGTTTGAACCATTAAAATCAGGTGCTTTTGTATTCGATTCAATTACCTTGCTACTAGTAAATGGTTAAAGACAATGTTCTGCTTACTAAAATATAACACAAGCGTTTGGCATATAGAACACTGGTGGTCTTTTTAGAATCTATAGAGAGCGATGTTCTGCACAGTGCCAGGACGTGAGACATGCTTACAGAAATCCTTTATTGGGGGAAATATTTATACTTGGTTACTACAGAAGTATAACACAGGAAGGAAACTTTGCAGACAATGTTTAATATGTTTCTCTGATCTCTTATTATAGTATGAGCTAAAGTTCATCAGGAAAATTTTTTGGATGTTCAAACAGGGTTTAACAATCTCTGGCTATTCTCCTTCCCATTCACAAACCTTTTCTTCTGTTAATTTAGTCCAAACCCTTCCTTAATCTTTTTTACTTCCATATTTCATTCTGTTTCTTTCCCTCTTTCAGTATTCTTTGTTAATTATTCTTCCCCTTTTTTTTCCTTCTGTTATGAGCCTCTTTTTTTATCTCCTTCATTCCTTCCCTCTTCCTTCCCAGTTTTTTTTAATTACACCCCTCTAGCTAGGTTATCAATTTACCCAAATATCACAGTAATTTACCAGACAGACTTGACACTACTCCCCCCCCCCATGATATAATGTGGCAGAGGAAAAGATCAAGAGTTCATTGCACAACCACCTGCTTTTATCTATATTTGTGGCTATAACATGTCATTTGCTTTGTAATGTGTCTCCATTGGGGTCCATCGTGATACCATCAAGATGCACTATTCAAGATGTCTTGAACTTTTGTTTTTATGATGGGTTAGAGTGGAATTGTTTACAAATAAATATATTAGGGTTTATAGTTGTTTGGTGTAGACGTCTACTAGATTTACATTTCTTTATTCTCTAATGCCTTTTACTTCCTTGCCGTCATTTATTTTCTGAATTGATTTCCCCCTTTCTATTTCTCCCATCATTTTCCCTTACCTCTCCCATCCTCCTTGTCTCTACTATCTAGTTTTTCTATCCAAGTTTATCTACGCTGTAAATAAATTCCGTTTACTTCAACATCAGCCTGGAAATGGCAGTTTTTGTAAAAAGAAAAAAAAAACAGATGGCAAAGATACTACTGCAAGGAGCAAAGTGTTTTTATGTTTGTAATAGTAACTTTTGGCGGACTGATTTTAAATCAAATTTTAAGTTGATTTTACTCTCAAATAGGAAGAAAATCAGATTTATTGTACCCGCGTTGTTGTTGCTGTTACTTCAAACAACAACTAAAAAAAAATCTTATTTGTTAAATGTATGTGGCGCTAAGGAATTATTATAGATAAACATACTGATTACAGATGGCCGTATCCACTGGATAGATGCTTACAATGTGTATTCCAGGTGCATACGTTATGAAATATGAATGAAGCTGCACACCTTACCACAATGGTTTCAAACTATAAGCCTAGAATTTGGATAAGCTCCCAAACCTGCCCAAAACAAGAAACATACAGAATATGAACTGTTTTAGGAAGGGAATTTTCAATACATGTATTATAATTGCTAATCAGTGGAACTGACACTTGTGTTGGAGACCAACTGTCAGTCATAGTAAAGGACATGGTCTTCTTATTTAGCTGTAACACTTGGAATCAGTCAGGGGAATTGAAATCTTCTATAACGAGCAGTTTAGGCCTCCACCTTGGTTAGAAACAAAGGATAGCCAGCTGTTTTTATCAACATATTCCATTTTATAGACAGTTCTGTATTACACAGAATGTCATAAGACCAGTGTTGTTCTGTAGATAAACTGTTTTTAATTAGTCTCATTATTGTTTATGGTCCAAAACAAAATAGCTTGTGTAGATTATCCCATAGCAAATAATGAATAAAAGTTTTCCAGATACAAAACAGCTTGTTTGGCCCTAGCCTTAAACTAGCTGTTTATTTAGAACTCAAATTTAAAATTAATAAGCCCTTGAAAAAAAGAGATATATTTTAGTAGAAATACTAACCTCAAGTAGATCAGATGGTTTAAAGGATGCATTGTACACCTTAGTTATAGGGGGGGAATTCACCATTCAGTGAGCACCGAAGCCTACGCGCGGACATCAGCATGCGCATTAAAGGGATTCCCATCTCGGCGAGAGCAAAAGAGTTGCCTCGCCGAGATGGGAATCCCTTTAATGTGCATGCTGATGTCCGTGCACAGGACATCAGCATGCGCATAATACCATTTGCGAAGTGAGCCGAAGGCTTCGGAGCTCACTTCGCCGAATGGTGAATTCCCCCCCCATAAGATTTACTGTATAGACCATTAGTGGCATCATATGACCATGTTTTAGATATTTTAAGCTTGGAATTTCCCTGACAAACTCTAAAAACAATTCCCATGTACTGTATACCTTCATTCTAGGTGCTAGAAGCCAAAAGTACTAACATCTCTCTTTCTTCACTACACCTCCAAAATCGTAAAGTCCAAACTTGGACCAGAAGTAGAAATCCTAAGCCAAAACTCAATAAAATGTGGCTGAAGGGCTGCCATACCTGATGCAGAAAGCCCTTGAACATGGTATGCAGTGTGATTGCCTTGAAATTGGCACTAACGAACTACAAATGTCCGAGGAATCCGAATTGGTAGTCATTTTGAGTTTTATATTTATATAACTGATGGCATGATAAAAGCTAGTTCTAGAAAAATTACATTTGGGAGAGGCTCTCCTTGAGAAATATGTTAATGTTGTGATATAATAAAACTAATATTAAGCATTTCTGTATAACAAAGGAAATAACTTAGCTATCAGGTGCATATAATGAACCAGTTCCCTGGGACTGGGAAAAAGAAATGTCCTTAATAAATAAAATGCAATAAAAATGGATTCTACTATGAATTTTTTCCTTATTTCTCATTGTTGGTTTTTTTTTAATTATTTCGATATCTAAAATATCATTAAATATAATACTTTGTAAATGTACAGTAGATTATAATGTGGACTTACTGGTACAAAATATGTAAAGCATTGTACAAATTAATTTCATTCGTCCTATGTAAAGTCAGGACTCAAAACAACACAATAAAGTAGTTCAGTCGTAGTGCAGTCCATTACTACTTATCAGTTAATGATAGGTAAAAGAAAGCTGCGATGTTTCCTTAAATGAAGGATGCAAAATTCTGCAATGGAACAGTGAGATTCCTTCTGAATTGTTCTCCTCAGTCAAAATGCTAATGTTGCCTGATTAATACCTTGTTCCCTTTGTCAATATGAATATTAAATACCTTTCTTTGCAGAGTAATTATAATGTGTATTTTCCTATGCTCTGGGGAAATACAAAATTACGACAGCATTCCCCAGAATGCTCTGATAGTAAATTTATTTAATTTGTAAAGAAACATTTTAGACAAAAAACAGTTATCTGCCTACCTATTTTTCACCGTTTACCGTCAGTTTCTTTCAGGAGTTACTTCTCGCTGTCACATACTTTCATTTCAGCAATTCAATCTGGAATCTTAAATCATGAATTTAAATGAAAAAACTTCAGAATGCTGAATAGCCAATCAGAATACTGCAGGTGTGCAACCTCACATGGATGCTGCAGATCTGCCTCATTTAGATTGATCAAATCAGTGAGATATAATACTCATCAAGTGACGAGGAAGTAGGAGATGTGAGAAAAGGAGGAGCTTATTTTAGAAAGAGATTAAATTAAAAATACTGAAAATAAGTAAAACATTTAGATTGCAAAACAATTGTAGTTAAAAGTTGCAATTAGATGGTCAAATATTTTTGGAGACTGTAAAGTGTAAATAATTTTTTTATTCAATGCACATATTTTGCATTTTCATCAAATTTTCTCTTGACTTTTCACTTTTCTTTGTCTTATCATGGATTGAAATGTAAAATCAGACAGCTAATAAAAGGAATGTTTTCTGAAGATGCAGAAAATCCCTTTAATTGAATAAGCAAACTGGAGTTCAAGTGACAGTGTCTACTAAAATTGCTCTAGAATGAATTTACTTGATGTCCTTGCATTTATCATTTTAAAAAGAAGACTCTGAAAGCAGAAAACCAAACCTTTCTTTGGTTTCAGATTCCTGAGCCTTTTGTCATAAATCTAAATCCATCCATGTTTCAAAATATTCCTCAAGTGTCAAAATATTGATGCACTTAAGGGCCTGAAGGCACAAGGACTCACTTGGCTTAGACCAGTAGTCACATCTCCACCCTATGTGACTGGACGGGGAAACATGAATGGGAGTTCTCCCTAGAGGGTTCTGTCGAATGAAGGGATTAATGGAGACCCAGAAGACTTAGAGAGAGCTATGTACACTTTGTGAATTTTTCACATGTTAACACAATAATGGTTATTATTGTGGATAAACATAAAATCACATCATCTTGAATAGCACGGGGTCCAAAGTCACAGGTCTTTGAGAAGTTATATTTGTAATAGTAATGTCTCTGTAAGTGCATAATTAGGGATTATTAAAAGTGACATGATCTGATAAGGGATATGAGAACAGTTAACTGCTGATATGGCGGAGACTTGATTTATTTGTATCTATTGAGCAATCAGTCTGTCTGTCCATCTATTTTTCTGCTTGTCTGTCTATCTACTGACAGACTTTGTATAAAGTGATATGCCTTTAAGAAATATTCTAGATTTCTCAAATAGAATTCACAAAATGTATCAGTAATTTTATTTGTTGGCATTCCTGCTCCTTTAGTAGCAATGATAAGCCATGTTCACTACATCAATAAAGTTTCATGACCGCATAAAATAAGCTTTTACAGTATAATTATTTTATGGTTTTATTTCTCTCCAAACTAAATGATAAACAGTTTTTGTTTTTTAAGGAAAAACTTAGGTACAATAATTCACAACCATGGTTTGTACCGGAATAAGTAAATGCGGAGGTGTAGGAAATGTAAGGTATACAACAGAATGGAAAGTACACTTTATTCACCAAACAATGATAGAATGAATAAAACACTCAAGGCCAATAACAGACAACCTTGAATGAAAACGGTAATTCTTGTATTCATATTCTAACGATATACACAGCTTCAATGCCTTTCATTTCTCTGAAATCCCTGCCTTCCCATGTGTCCATATGACAAATGGGACCATTGTGTTATCTGTATATAGATATCCAGGCTGTGGTGTATCTAGAATATTCAGCAATACTGTAATTCAAATGAAGCAATTAACAGTAAATAAAATGGCTGTACTGTGCTACCAGGTTCGTTTCATAAAGGACAACTTTTGAAGTCATGTATAAAATAAACACATTCTGTAGACCACTGCTATGTTGTGATTAGCCTAACTGCAGAGGCCAATTGCAGAGGCATCTGCTTGGTTCATTTTAGAGAAAATTTACCAGATGGGGGCTAAAGATTTAAGTGATTAGAAGGTAGTAGATTGGAATACAAATTGGATTAAAAGAAATTAGATTGATATAAATCGAATTGAGTCACAACAGTTTGTGTTGTTCATACCAAAGGCCAGTGGATTATGGGAGAAGCAGATGCTCCAAAAAGGTTGGAATTAATGTTTCTTAGACAGTCCATCTGGGAAAGCCTGAATATTGAGTACATCCCTAATCTCTCTTTCCATTTATCAATGCCATAATGTTAATTAGTACTTCATTCATTAAGAT
The DNA here is from genome assembly GCA_019650415.1 of Pipa parva. NCBI lineage: Eukaryota > Metazoa > Chordata > Amphibia > Anura > Pipidae > Pipa > Pipa parva. The sequence goes on from WMED01000137.1 coordinate 24,739, forward strand.
ACTTACAGTGGAAAAAAAAATCTCACCCAGTATCAGTCTTCTCGAGAATGCACGATTCTGCCAAAACAAGGAAATCCCTCTTTAGCTGAGCTAGCTACACTTGATTGTAGCAGTCGGCAGTGGTGGATTTTCTTAACATATGACTTATACTGTAAAATCTATTGTGTTTTGGTTTGGCAATATTTTTTCCCTCATAAAATGTCTTAAATTTGACAGCTTTTCTTGATCTCTAAATCACATTATCCCAATGGCCCAGGAGCTAAATTTAGTTTATGCATTTTTAATCCTAGTACAGAATGTAGCTTGTTTTATAGTTCTTGTAGACAAGCAGAGTTGCTGTTTTGTGCTAATGCAGGGAGTAGAATGAAAGATCTAATGTATACATCGTTTTGTAATATTGTCCTAAAGTGAAGAATTTCCCATTCATTTTATTCACTGAAATTATTGAAGTCTTTTTCTTGGCCCGAAAGTAGATCTTTACCATATTTCTTCAATTTATGCTGTTAGTATATTATTCGCTTTGCATTTTTTTCTGTTGAGTCTGTTTTGTTTTTTTTAATTTTATGAAAATCAGTGTTTTGAGTGTAAGCGCAACTGATGAATGAAACCTAAAACACTTTGGAAAATACAAATAACATGTCTGAATCCAGGCGTAAGACAGAGGTGGTTATGAATTTGCAAAGACATTAAAAATTCTGGTTTGTAATTACTGCTGTTTTTTTTTTGTAATCATTTGGTGTAGTTTTTATGACTTATGGTGGTTATTTTTTAGCCATTATGATAATGCCTCCTGATAGATTTCCCCCTAAAGCTATTTATACAGCAGCCATGTTTAACGTCCGAGACCATTATTATTGCTAAAACCAATTAGTTATATTATATAGTAAGAAATACAAATAGGATAATATTTCAAATGATTTATAAACTTTTACAATAACAAGGCGTACGGGAATAGTAGAACAGTTGTTTATAAATTTGAGCTCTGTCCTGTAGTCCCAGATCCCTGTTGCTGAATCCCAGTTCTGCCCCCTATCATATATATAGCTGACTTCAGGAACTGAAAGCCTCATTGAGCAAAGTCTGAATAGTCAAGTAGAGCTGTGAATTTTTGTCTATTCTCCTCTTCCCCATGTTTGCTTATTGAGCGAAATCTGCAAAGTGGCAAATATGTGACCAATTCAGGTGACTAAGCGAGTCGAGAACTTGAGGAGCTCTTCGCATTATATTTCATGCACATGCACAGGAACTTCTGCTATTGAATAAGTCAAGGAGCGATGCTAGGGTGTGAATGTGATTAGGTGAACTTCTCCACGTGAATTCGCACTTTAGTCAGTGATACTCCAAATCACCAGAGCAAAGCCAGTCAGGGGGATGTTGGCAGCATGGTGGCTTTACTACTGATTTCTAAGACTGTATTCTGTATTCTGTAGTATATTCTATTTTCTCTGCTGTGTTATGTCGCAAAAAAAAAAAATCTTAATAATATGTAGAAAAGTGTAAAAAATATTCAAAAATACCAAGAAGATTTCAATCAGGAAATGAATTCCCAAATGAAAGGTGAACGCAATCCTAGCCCTTACAGGGGCCATTACACTTTTGAAAGTAGTTTTATAAGTTACCTGCTGTAGCATTGCTTTTATTTTTCTAAAATAAAAGTCTGAGAATTAGTAAATACTATAAATTTCAAAAACAATGTGTTAAACATAGTTAGATTGGTTAATGACTGTTGGGGACTTTATTGTTCTATTAGTTGATGGATGGGATTAGAAGATTGTGGGCAGAACACATGCGGAGCGACTTGGAATCATTCAAATGAGGCATGGAAAAGCTAGTTTTACTAATGTGCCATTCATAATCCAATGCAAAAACATCATTTTAGTGTTTAGTTTTCCTTTTTAAATAAAGGTATGATCAAGTAAAGAAAAAAATGTTAGTCCATTATTAGCTTTTGCTTAAAAATGCAAAAGACAATGAATTTAATCCCAGCTTTAGTAGTTATGGTAGAAGAACCCCATCTAGCTTGTTGACATTAGGAATAACTACTGTAGGTGCAAAGAGAAATGAAAGTAAGTTTTGTTTCTTTGGGAGGGGAACTCAGAATAAAGCATTTTGTATACTGAATGACTGGAGGGAAAACCAGAGTCCTTGAAGTGTAGAGTGTATGCTTAATGGAAAAGTAGGCTGAATAGTTACAATCAGCTTTACTGCTTGAACACTAACAGATGTTTAGCTAGAGCTCTGACATTCACTTCATTGTTCAAAAATGTTGATTTCAGTGCAGTTCTCCAAAGTCTACATTGAGCTTTCTTCAATGTGTATGAGATCAAATCCTCAAACCCTTAAACCAAAAAATTCATTGGTTTGATGATATTTTTCAAAGATTAACCACTATATCTTAAATAATTATATGCCTTCAGTGAGACATTATACTGACACATAACAAATAAGATATACAGTCTGTACATGCAGGCATTTGTTTAGCTTTATAAGAATATCAAAAAATGGTCGCATAGATTCTGCTTTCTAATTGGCTGTGCGCTAGTGTCAAGGGCAGACATCAGGAATAAGGTAGAGGGAAGAACTGGGGTACTGGGACTCAGGAGCTGGGTACCCAGGACTGTGGGACAGGAACCATAAAATGGGATTGTCCCATGGAATCTTGGACACTTGAGAGGTATGAGATCTTGTGTATAACTCATTGGTGTGCAGTTATCTGAATCCTGCTCAAAACTTTACTATTTTGGCTAAAAAAAGGTACTTCATGCTTCTGACAACATTGTTTAAACCCCATTTTGAACTGATTTGTACCTGACGTGAGCCCAGTTCCCCCCCCGCACACACACACACCCTGCCCCTCCTTGATTCTCAACCACACTGAACCCTTTCATCAAACAGTTAACACCTTCTTATTTCTGTTTCCTGCTAAGGTGAGAAGTATTTTATTTTGTGCCACTGTAAGTCCTAACTACCCTCTTCAGCTGCTTATCCTGCACCCATTGTACCTGCTGTCTTATGTTTTTATCTGCAACACTTTTTCCAGACAGTGACAATTTTTACATTTTTATTTACATGGTTCTGTAAATTGTAGTGACGCTGCCTTTAAAAAGTGTATCTTTTTTCATTTCTTGTATTGAGTCATGTAGATTTTTCACAGCGGGACAGATACAGAATGGCAATTTAAAGAGGTGTTCAATTACTTTCAGCAGAACAGTTGCAATCATATTAAAACAGAACGTTACCATTATATTATAAGTGAGAAAGTGATATGCATTGGTCTCAGGTAAATGCTGTATCTGTTAAGTTGCTGAGCTGGTAAATGCCCCATTTTCAGTTAAGTTGTGCTATAGTTAGAAAAGTTTCTTTTGTTCATTTGAGAGAATCTATGATATTACACCTTGAGGTTTGGTTACTAAAATGTCATTGCATCTCAACGGTCTGATCAGATTTATCAATATATACCTTTCCCAAATTTAAATAAGTTTTATACAGCTCACATTTAGGCTGCAGAACGTTAAAAAGTATGTAAGATAATCAATATCTATAATCGAACTGATGGTTTATAAAGTTTGCATCAAATATTCAGAAATGTAATGTGTTCTAAAAAGAGTTAAAGAAGTGTAACTTATCCTCAGTGGGTCCTGGTATATTAAAAATGTGTTGTTTTTGTATATGGACCGCTATGGTTCATTTAAATAGGTTAAGCTCCATTTTTAAGTGTGTGCGGGTCCCTCTTCTTTATTTTCCTGCTATTTTGTGGTGTAGCCTAGCACCAAGGAACCAGCACTATGGTAATTTATCTGTTCAATATATTGCTGTGTTTGCTAATAAGATTTATTGCAACAACTTGTGGCAATTCTGCTTTCAACAACCTGTGATTTCCAAAATCCCACAAATAATACTTGCTGTTTTTATAGATACAAGTTGGAATCCTCAAATAATGTAGGATGGCGAGTTGTATTTTCCTTTAGGAAATGGTGAAATATTTAACAATAAGGATGGGCAACCTGTATTGGGGTTACCTTTTCCATAACCCATTGAAACCGATTGGCATTTATTTTTTTATGGACTGTTACTGTGCTGTTATAATACTGAAACCAACCCTCTTCTTGGTTGTTGTGGTTCATTTGACTGTAGAAAACTGTGCTCATGTTACTGGGCAATTAATGTGATTGTGTCAAACTGTGCCCATGTTACTGTGTTGTTTGCCCCCTTCTCACCCCTTAGTGAATATTAGCAAATTATGCTTTCCCTAGGTATATAGTCAACAAATATTTTTTTATTATCGTTCCAACAGCTCCTCATCTGTAGTCAGTGGCAACTACCCTTATTTATTATGGGTAGCTGTTTGTAATAGATGAGGTCATCATGTAGAGGGTAACAGTTTGTTGACTTCTTGGTAAATTAATGTGTTTTAAACCATTAGGAAAAAAGCGTTTGCAATAGGTTTTTAAAATTTACATATTGTGTTAATTTTTATATTGTAGGATCTCGTCTGCGTCAAGAAGATTTTCCTCCTCGGATAGTTGAGCATCCTTCAGATGTTATAGTTTCAAAGGGAGAGCCAACCACTTTGAATTGCAAAGCTGAAGGCAAACCTACACCCACCATTGAGTGGTACAAAGACTTAGAAAGAGTTGAGACTGACAAGGATGACCCCCGTTCCCATCGAATGCTTCTGCCAAGTGGATCTTTATTTTTTCTGCGCATTATTCATGGTCGCAAGTTTAAACCAGATGAAGGAAGTTATGTGTGTGTAGCAAGGAACTACTTGGGGGAGGCTATGAGTCGAAATGCTTCATTGGAAGTAGCATGTAAGTAAACAAATACTATTTGACCTATGAATTTTCTCAATAGAAAGGATGGGCATCCAGTCCTTGCCATATTTACACTGTGCCTCACAGGACAGACAAATGCCGGTAATTTTAACATTCAAAGTTTATATGTCATTTTTAAAATTTAATTGTATTATGGGCGCTTACCATATAATTTTCTATAAATGTGTGCTTTATGGGAATCTAGATTGCTATCCTCTTGAGTATATATTATTATTCTTATATGAGTATTTCAAGAGTAACCATATACCTTTAGGATAAAACATTCCTTATACAGTAGCGTCACTTGGCTAATGAGAATCATTAAATCTAAAATGGAAGCCTTTTAAAATGGTAGCCTCAAAGGTATTTATTGACTTGTCACAGTGATAACGTTATGGATAGAAGTATTTTAGGCTTATTAATTTAGGATTCTATAATGTTCCTTTAATTACCACCTGAAAGATGATGGTGTTGCAACACATTTTTTATTTGTAGCTTCACATGACTCTCAAAAATAGATATTTAAAATACATGCCCATGTTTCAATTTCCCAGCTCATTAGCACATCTATAAAGTAAATGTCACAGCCGCTAACTTATATAATGCATGGTGCTACTGATCTTTTACAGCAGTGCAGATGTGTTTGTTGGCTATGGGAATTTTTCCTTCAACAGTTCTATTCTGGTTGATACAATTAAATATAGAAAGAGGCTAAATGGAAACCTTTTTCCTTTAACATAAGTTTACAGGATTGGTAGAAAATTGAGGAACAAGTATGACATATGTTGTTAGGAGAGTTTGAACAATTGCTATCAGTGGGACCTTACTAAATGCATTTTTGACTACCTTCAATGCTCTATTTAAACTTTTAAAACTATGGGCTTTTCCTACATTCAACTCTATCATTGCTAGGTTGAACACCTTAGAAAGTGCCTTGGATAATATAAAACTATAAAATCTGCTTAGATTATTCATGCTACCATTCTTTCTATTTATACAAAATCATTCTCAGTGAAACAGTGAACAAAGAAAGCAGTTTTCTTCAAGCCGACAGTTGGGTACCAATTTTATTTCTTTCCTGCATGAAGCAAGTGTACATAAAAATCATTAAATATGTATTAATATCTGATGACTCAACCAGAAGTATAGCAAAAGATACTAACACTGTGAGGGTCAAACTCAACAGCATGGGGTAGCATGGGATGTTGAGAATTGTAGGTCTACGACAGGGAAAAAACTTCAGATTGAAGATTCCTTCATTCATGGAGTTATTTATAATGTGTCTGTGTACCATTTGATTTACATGCATGTTAGGAATAACTTATTTGTTCTTCTTATTCTTGAGTTAACCATGAGATAAAATTGATCAGATACTAGTTTCCAACCCAGCATAATAAAAAATCAGTTACAGGATAAGTAAGAAGACTTCTAGATGCAGAAGGACCTTCAAAGGGAAGCTGTAGAGATGTATAAATCAGAGTTTAGGAAGTGACTCTAACAAGTTAGGTCACGGTCTGCAGCCATAGGGAGGTTTTCCAATGGATATAGTGAGGAAATGCTTAATGGGAAGCCTTGTAGATTAATTATACAGCTGGTAGTAAAATAAGTACCATAGAGTCTGTAGCGTTGCTTTTGGAGTATAGATAAGATTTCAGAATTTGAAATGCTTAAGGAAATTAGGTAATATGTTTTAAATCAGCAAAAATAAACTAATTTGTTGAGCTGAATGAGTCTAGTCAGGAATAAAGGAAATGAAAATTATGGAGAGCAGCACGGATACATTTATTCTTAAAACCGCAGATGTGTTCTTATGATAACCAGTGTTGTTAAGCTCTCCCAGCATTCTTAGTCAGACGATAGATGATATGAATTGTAGCTCACAGCAGCTGGAAATGCATTTTATACGCTATCCCAGATAAAAATGGTTGCCGTATATTTATACCATATGTTTCGCAAACACATGATCCCTGGTTCAACACATTGATTGGTGGGAGCACTAATTGAAAACACTTTTTATTTTACCCGTATTTTGTTTCTTTAAAAATCATTTCCATGCTTGTGGTTGTATTATCAGTGGATCTCAGTGGATCTAAATTATAAAATTAAGAAAATTAGAGTTGACTTTGGTTAGCATATTTCTGGTTTATTGCATCAAAACACACTGTTAATTACTTGTTTCCTTATAATGGAACTGAATTATTAAATCAGATCTCAGAAGAACATTTGTTCATTTTAGTTTAACATTAGAAAATCAGTTTGTTTTTTTTTGTCTGGCCCGAATCCAGTAAACATTCATTTTAGGTTTGTATCCAAATAATTGTATCGCGCTGCCAATTTTCAACTATTTCCTTTTTTTTTCCTTTTTTTGATTTCAGCGGTTAGTACAAATGACATTCTTTCTATTTTTACGTTTAATTATCAGAAAGAGTTGTATACATGGTAGAAATGTCATTTTCAGAACAAGTGGTGTTTTTGTAGTAAAAATGTTCTGAGGATTTCTCTGGGAATCTGATAATGTTCCAGTTCTTGTACAATTATGATAATCAGGTGCATAGCATATTTTAGGCCCCATTAACACATTACCATGACTGAGGAGCAGATTTTACATTTATTTCTCATTAACATTCTAAGCATTTGTCCAGAAATAACAGCAATGCTCTGGAAGAAAAGGGGCATAGAACTACTGGTTGGTTGGAATCACTCAGTTATGCTTATAAAGTATAACAATGTAAGCTGATTGTTAAAGGTTGACCAGCTTAAAGGATGTCCTCCTTCCCTCTGGGAAAATTTCATTATAGGAGTGTACTTCACTACAGTGAACACTGCTAATTTAGGTTTCATATGTATATAATCATTGCATCGTCAAATAAACTCCTCCATACATATGTATACATTATGTAAATATCCTGGCTTTTCATATACCAATGACTTATGAGGATGAAATGTTTATTGTGTATCTGTTTCCCTGCTAACTTGTAGTGAATGAAAATATTTAGGATAGAAAAAAAAATCAACTTTAAGATCATTTTTACTGTATTCTACAAATAAACAATAATACAACTACCGGTAGTTATAGCCTGTGAGACTGAGAGGATTAATTCATTAGAGATTATCAGTTCAGATTGAACATATGTGAAGCAAAGGGAGATTTAATCATACCCAATGCAGGGCTGTATGAAACTCAGTAGAAACTCTTCAAAAAGGGAAACTTAAAATCACAGCGTGTTAGGCTGGCAACCCTGAAACTGTTTTATTTGATGTCTCCCTCTTTAGATGAGATGCTGGCATGTATGCAATTATTTCCCTTAAAATGGAACACCTAGAACAGTGGTTCTTAACCAGGGTTCTATCGAACCCTAGGGGTTCGGTGAGTCGGTCTCAGGGGTTCGGCGGAGCCTCCACCACGGAGGTCAAGATATGGAGATCAAGTGATTTATCACTAATGAAGGGTTTGGTGAATGTGCATATGAAACTGGTGGGTTTGGTACCTCAAACAAGGTTAAGAACCACTGACCTAGAATAATGATTGACTGGGAACACTTACAATCTGCGGAATAACTAATGTATTACTTTGCAAGGTAGAATTTACATCTAAAAAGAGAGACATATTATTCCTGCAGTGTGTAAACCATGAGTTACTCTCAAAAACAACCTACTTATTAGATAAAACCAATATAAAATTCCCATGATGCGGTGCTGTACCATCTGGGCTCAAAACTAGATTTAATATTGTTAACCTGATTTTCTCATCTTCTGTTGCAGTCCCTAAGTAGCATGTACTGAGCATGGGCAAGGTCTGGCAAATAATATGCAGTGAGCATGTGCAAAGGCCACAGACTCATAGAATAAACTGAGCAATACAGGAAAATGTCTAGCTGCAGGTACAACTTAAAAGGTACCATTCTCCCCAGTTATAGGGCTGGTGCATATTTGTAAACTTTTTAGGTAGTTAACATTGTTTCAAGCTTAATTTTTTTTTTTTATCGGGGCTTCGTTCCCTTTTAAAGGCTTTTTAAAGTAGTATAAATAAGCATTCATTTCTTGACTCCGATTCGATAAAAAAAAAATGCAGACTCTATATAAATATGGCTGTGAAATGATTTTCAAGTCATCTGTTTCAGCGTTTTTCAATGATCGACTGAAAAATGATTGTAAACATATTTAAATTCCAGTTGTAGATAAATACTCAGATGTTACCTAAACCCTCCCATTGATCTTCAGCCTCTATCTGAAGAAGAAAATGAGAAGAGCACATTAGCGGTTTAAAGGTCATGGCTAAAGCACGCCGTAATGAAAGTCCATGAAGTAAAAGCAGTGGTTTGGTGTTAAAGGTATTTTAAAGAAAGATCACAGAGCATGAAGGGATTTAAAACCATAGCACCATTTCTGTAATGCTATCATGCACATAAAAGACAGGCTGCTTTACTCTTTCCCCTGCTTTGAAGCATAGATGACTGAATTCCTCAATTAAGCCCTTTGGGGATTTAGCACATGGGTTTTCATGCAGCACATTAGAGAATTGGTCTGACTTGTGTTGGTATATTACTGTATTTAAAGAAGGAAGACTCATTATGGTCTTTAGACTCTTATTTACCCTAAAACATAATAGTACTAAATTATGCAGTTTGATGCGATTTACTTTTTCCTAAATCCTATATATAAATAAATAGACAGACAAGCACATGGGAGCATAATTACTGAAGGGCCAAAACTTTTCCTTTTCGATTTGTTTTACACATTTTTTTTTTCATCAAATTTACAAAAAAAAAAATTCAAAAATTAGATAAAAAAAATAATTTTTTTTTTCCATTTTTGCCACTGCATTTTTATATTTAGGTAGGATTTGAGGGCTTATTCACAAAAAAAAAAAAGTCTAAACAGTCACGTAAAGGTCCAAGTTCATGTTCATTCGCCGCTTCTTCATTTTTGCATATTCCGCAAACTCTGCAGTGTGGTGAATTTGTGACCAATTCAGACACTTTTAACAGTTGGGGAGTTACCCATCTCTTTGCAGCACTTTTCATGTGATTGAACAAGTAATTCACCTGTTCATCAAGTGTCACAGTCTGAGGAAGTAGTAAATTTGGCAAGGGGTATTGTAACTATGCTGTGCTATGCAAGAGATGGCATCTGATGCTGTTCACTTCTTCCCTACAGGAATTCTCTGTTTAGTGAATAAGGAATAGAGAATTTGTGACATTTGGCATCAGATGCTGTTCACTTCTTCCCTACAGGAATTCTCTGTTTAATGAATAAGGAATAGAGAATTTGTGACTATCAGAGCATAGCGACCTGATTCACTTCAGTTCAGTTCTCACTATGATGAATAAGCTCCAAAGGAGAGACATAAAACTCACAGCTGTATGAGTGAAATCAAAAAGAATTTACCTTTAGTTGTCCTTTAGTAGTTTCACATACTCTTTGAAGCTGAATTCTTGTATTTGTGTTTTTAACTTCACTGATAGCTGCCATATTATTACAGATCTCACCCGATCCTATTGTTTTCCGTTGTGCTTTAGATAATACGTATTCAGGAACAGTGCCCATTTTTTTTAAAGCTAAATAGCTACATATCTTACTTTACAAACAAAATTTGGATTTTTGTTTTTCGGAAGCAGAGATTCAATATATGATAACTATATAGATCCATTTGAAGAATTTCATTTTTTTTTGGTGTTGCTGTTCTTTTAATGGAACAATTAAATGAACTAAGGCTTATGGGAAAACTGATGCTATAAGCAATATAAGAAGCAATCTAAACAACCTTTAAAAAGCCTACGTCTTACAGATTTCTTTTTAGGAAAAGCTATTTTGTATTTCTAATTGGCATCATTATTCCAGTATTACACTGTTCAAGGCATCTTTCCTGTATAGCTGGAAAAATGAAAGACTTCAGATAAGCAAGAAAATATTCCTTCTCTCTAGAGTCAATTGCATCCTTTAGAGACTAGTGTCATTGCCCCAGGTGTTAAATGTGTGATAGCAGCTTGATCTATCGACCAGTGTAAGAGGGTGCTGTGACCGAAATGAAAATATATGAAAATTTAATGAGGTCTTGAGATTATTGCTTAGTTCCATTGCCCGGTGCTATTGCTCAGTGCTGATGAACTACTAAATACTTTTTCTGGATCATGTGTTGCAAAAGAAAGTTCTCGTTATTAAAATTTGCTTTATGTTTATTTCTAATTTTCAAATGTTAGGAATAGTTTTACATGAATGTGCCTCGGTTTTTATTTTTATACTAAGGTTTTTCTGTTGTAGACAAGGACATATATTCATAAACAGGAGCAATTGTCTAGTAACCTATAATACTGTAATCAATCAGAATTTGTCTTTCAGAATGGTAGTGCCCCTACACCAGTGAATGCTACCAGCTGATTGGTTGCTCTGTATTACTATTCCTCTACAAACATTGCCCCTGTTGATTAATTCTTCTCATAGTTCTCTATTTTACAAACTGCACCTTCTGAAATTCAACTGTTTAGTATTTTTTGCATTTTTTTAAATTTCACTTTGTTTCAATTCATCCATTGGGTTTGGTTTTTTAATACTCTTTTTTAGTTGACATGGGTCATGTGACCATTGACAACTAACAACAATTAATTTGAATATTTTTTTATTATTTATCTTTCTATTTAGGCTTTGTACTGTCATTCTTCCAGTCTGTACCTAAATCAATGGCACGTTGCTAGGTTAATTTACCCTAGCAGCCAGAAGACCATTTAAATGAAAACAACAGCAAAAATGTTCTGAACCAAAAGTAAAATAATTGAAAAAAAAATGCAAAAGATAAAAAAATTAAGATTATCTTTTAGAGGCTGACATCAAAGATTATAGTGCCCACTATTTATTAACCTCTCCATATAAAGCAGCACCCCCTGTACCTTCCCCAGGTGCATATCCATGTTGGTGACCATACAACCAGAATCTGTTTTACTGTTGTTGAAAATCCTTTAGTTCTATCACATATATTCTGCCTCCTACTGACTGACATGATTAAAAGCTTGAGAGCTATAGTTTCTCAGCTGAATAGCTCTATGATAGAGAAATTTGTTCCAACACTTCTTCTGCAGCTGTAAGAAATAGATGGCTTTAATTTTGTTGATTATTTTCTATTTTTAACCAAGCAACACAATAACTGTGTGAGCCTCATTAAACCAGTTATATTTGCACACCTACATGGGAAAATGATTACAACTGCAACATCGTTTATCAAAGGTTTTTTTTTTTTATGGAAAAGATTACAAGAATAGAAAGGATAATAAAGAATAGCAACACTTAATCAATTTAAAAAATGCTTCAAGAATCCATTGCAGCTAAAAAAGATAATATTGCAGGAACAAAAAAAAAATTCTGCTACAAAATGTCCTTGTCAACATCACTGAATTGAGCAAGCAGAGAAGCAGTTTCAAGTCAGAATTCTGCTTCTGCACTGGAAGCAGGAAGTGAAGAGGATTGCACTGCTGCAGTGGAAGAAAAGAAGATCACTTTTACAGAGAACAGGAGGCAGCACTGGAGAAATGAAAGAGATGGGTAATTATTTTCAACCCCCCATAAGAATCACCCCTAGACAGTAAGAGCCTTTAGTTCCTTTTTAGCTAAGACTACTTGCTGACATTTCATCATCCTTCCACTGGACAGTTTGTTTGCCAGAGCCATCTAAAATATATTGTTTGATAAAATCCATAAAGACTATCAGAGGAATGTATCAATGAGCAAAACAAGCTAGAAAAATGAAGCCCAACCTCAGACTGGTTACTACTGGTAACTAAACCTTAGTAATTATTGAATCAGTTCATACTCTGTAAGGTTTATATATATTGGAGTTCTATAAGCATATACAATTGTAAATACATTGAGTTAAGGCCACATAATCACTCATTCTATAAGGAATAAATCTGTGCTAGAGAGTAGAAGAAATGATTCAGAATTCATACATAAGTTACCATGTTGGACTTCATGACCTGGTTCAGTAATTTGTCCTCGGAAAAAGAATTGACGTACCTTCCTAATCAAAGAATACCCCAATCAAAGCCAAGCTGGCTGCAACAACCCGCTTACAATGCCGAGTGATCCAAATCCTCAACCTCAGTACTTCAGCATTTGATCCAATCCATCCTCCCAAGATAGCAATACAACTTAAGGAATTAATGTTTTTAGGCATATCCCTACCCCAGTAACAGATGTTTGAAATCATTTAAAAGAAGAAGAAGACTTATGATGTCATTGGTATGAATGACTCAAATTTAAAAAAAAAACCCAGTTAAGTCTGCTTATGTGTAATCCACTCTATTGAAGTTGAATTATAGGTATTAATCACATCTGGGCTTAAGTGACCTGTGTACAGACACACAGTTTGAAGCCATGTAATGGCTTTATGTGCTTAAGAAACTCCACTTTCAATTTAGTAGGTGGTATGTGATCCTCTACACATGACAGAAGTTAAGTGTAATGTCACACAAAATGATTAAATTGTGTTTTCTGTTTTTTTGTGAATTGCTTTTGGATATGGCCCACAGGCTTTCCTATGACCTGGGAATGCCCCTCCATGCATTTTTATTATCTTTTGATTATGATTGGATGCAGTCTATGACATTTGTTCACATTTTGTCCCTATGACTTTTCTTAAGAAAAAACACAATGCTCAGGTGAACCACCTTGTGTGACACATGTCACTTGTGCTGTTATGATAGTTTTAATGGAAAAGGGGGACATTTATCACCCCATATGACAGGAGACAAAGGTTCACGCATCGAGTACCATTAAATACAGTAGTTTAGTTTATCCATTTTTATTCCCACTCTATGACTTAACATAAAACGTCATTGAAAAGTTCTTATAGAATAGCTGATAAAATATTATATAATGCTTCAAAAATTACATATAAGTATGCATATGACCATAAAACTGTTTTACTTAGCTGAAGCAATATAACCAAATAAAGATACAGTTAAAAATATTTCACACAAACTTAAACTCTCTTGGTTCCAGACAAGCTGAATTGCAATTGCATTGTTAATGCTACCCTTTTATTGTATGGTTATTTTATTGTATGGTTCTCCCCGTATGTATCCCATCCCTTCTTAAAATGATTGACTGCATGTGCCTCTGTCTTTGCTCTATTGTAGATGGAACATCAACTTTTACAAGTGCAAGGGATGTCTAAATGTCCTCTATTAAAATTCTGTATGGTTAAATTGCCCCTATTATATCTAACAATGCCTTTTCAAGATGGCAATGGAATTAGAAAAGAGATTTGTAAGCTTATATTTTATATGTTGAATATATTACACTTAAAGTGCACCTGTCACCACAAAACTAATGCTCATTTAGGCTGTACTAATGAAATAAACATTTTGTAAATATATATGTATTTTAAAAAATGTACCTTTATACAGCATTTCTCTCTGTCATCTTCCCTGTCAGCCTGACTTTTCTTTCCTGATTTTGGTGGGCAGGGCTAAATGATGATTGACATTATAGCTCCTCCAACCAGATCGTGATTTAAGGGATCAGATTGGAGGAACTATAATGTCAATCATCAATTAGCCCCGCCCAGCCCAACAAAAGAGAAGGCAGGCTGACAGGGATATGACAGAGAAACACTGTATGAAGGTACATTCTTTTAAATACATAAATATTTTCAAAAATGTTTATTTCATTAGTACAACCTAAATTAGTTTTAGTTTTTGAGGTGAAGGGTGCACTTTAAAGGGAATTTATGGAGATCACTTTTTAATGTTTTTCTTCAATCCACTAGACTTTTCAATTCTGATAGTTTATATAGGACCAAAAAGAAATTGGCGACACTCTTTGGGTGTAATTTACTAAACCCCAAAAGGTCAATTTTGGCCTTTTAGTGGTTATTCCCTGTAATTATCGTTTAATCAGTAAATATCGATTGATATTGTTCCATTAATTTTTACCGATCAAAAGGTTTTTGAATCTTTCAGTTGGATTTTTCAAAAATCTTCAGTTCAACCAAAGTGCTAGTGATCAAAAAATTTGATCGAAATATTTCAATTGGTAAAAATCAATAAAAAATATTGATCGATATTTACAGATCGAACAGCAATATTTACAGGGAATAAACTCGAAAAGGCTGAAATCGACCTTTTTGAGTTTAGTAAGTTTCTCCTTTAGATTGTTTTCAATGCAGTTCTTCTTCCGTTTTCAGATTTGATGGTGCAGCTCTATAAATCACGGAAAATAGACAATTCCCAAATTACTCCAAGGTTTATTAAACTACACTTCCCAAACAGTGTGACTTGGTAGGTATACAATCTGTTTGCGACTAAGGCATCTTGGGCCCACAGCAAAAGTTGATATGTACAGCAGATCTATCATAACAAATGACTGTGTTATCAGGACATTACAGGACAAAGAGGCAATTGCCCAAGTGTTAGTGTAATTAAAGGTAGAAAGGGATCTGCAAATTTAAAAAGAGACATTAGGCCTGGGCCCCCCTAATGCTAGGACCCACCAGAGAATCCTCTGGTGCTGTGGTGGGCCAGTTCAATGCTGCATGCAATACACAGGAGGGTGACCGATGATGGGACAAAAGTGGGGAGAGAATTCAGGAAGGGAAGACATGTATGGTCAGAGAGAGCTGTAAACAGGAATTCACAATTTATGTACATACAGATATACTTACATCATTATTATTCTTCATATTAAACATATTTTAATTATAGACATTTACAATCATGCAGTGCGGTGGCTCACTTGTTAGCACTGCTGCCTTGCAATGCTGGTTTCCGGGTTCAATTGCATCCTGGACTTAATCTGCCTGGAGTTTGTATGTTTTCCACACACCTGCATGGGTTCTCCAGGCAGTCTGGATTCCTCCCATAATCCAAAAACATACATCTATGTCTGTCTATGTGCGAGTGAATGAATAGGGAAAGTAGATTGTAGGCTCCACGGGGCAGGGACTGAAGTGAATGATGAACCTGTAAAGCACTGTGTAATATAGTAGTGCTATATAAATGAACAAATACATACATAAAATATGTCAAATACTCAAAATACACTGTATGAGCTTTACTTTGACCAAATTACAAATTTTATATAAAGATAAGGCACCCTGGCTATAATATAACATAAAGATTATTGAACATAATTTTACTGTAACACCTTTGAATATAGTAAGCCATGTAATTACTTTCACCTAAACATTCCTTCATCACATTTCCGACAGCGTGCTGACCTTTGCAGACACTGTGTTGGTTAGCGATATAGTTAATGAGATCCAAGATACTATGACCTCGACCTCGCTCATGGCCCTGGCCTCAGTCATCCATCTTCCAGGCCCCAAAGGTTACATGACAGCATTTGGAAACAGAGAAAACAAGTGCGAATAAACAAATTCAAGAGTCTTCTGTCATGGCTGCCATCACGAAAGAAATTGTTAAAAAAAATAAAGACATCAGTAAAAATTTAGCACAAATATTATTTGAAATCCACTACTCCTGTTTGGTTAAGAAATTATGAGATTATTTTGTGTTAGGCACAAGATAGTGTAGAAGACATTTATTTCTGGAATTTTCTCTCAATAGTGATTGATGAAAACCCTGGTTCTCTTGTCTACTTATTGGTCTTAAATACATGTATTCCAGGCTCTTCAGAATAATGCAAGATTTATTGGACATCTATTTTAAACACAGAAATACACATAACGGGATCTCTCGGCAGACATATTGGGGAATTTAAACAACAGAACCACATTCAGTAATAATAAGGGTTCTATGAAAACAACATTAATTTTGATTGATAAATATTTAGGTTTGGTAATAGTAACTTATCAGCAATGAAAATTTAGCATGAATTCTATAGATTAGAATAAATTGCTTTACACTAGAATTTGTCTCTGCATTTGAGATTTCTACCGTTCAATAAATCATTGCTTCCAAAATAAAGGAAATTGTGTTTAGTAAAGTAAAGGCATATATATATATATATATATATATATATATATATATATTATATGTATATATATATATATATATATACATATAAAATGCTATTTAAATGAAAAAGTCTACTAAATTGTTTTACCAGCCAATAGATTTCTGATCACCATTCATTGTATCACATTATTAGGACAGATATTATCTTTTTTAACAATTTAACAATGACAGTTCTCTTTCCATCAACCACCACTAGCACTCCAAGGGTGAAATTGTTGAAAATCTCACGAGAATATAAAAAGATTTTGCTTGGTAAAGTTGAAAGACCCAGAGCGGTCTTTCCGACTTTACCGAGCAAAATTTTGTTATATTCTCGTGAGATTTTCAACATTTTCGATGGAAAGGCAGCCATGCTACTAATGTAAAGCATGGTTAGTTACCTTTGCATGGAAAAAAATTTGAAAACTCGAGATCAAGAAACTCAATCTTGAAATTTCGAATGAAATCTCGAGGGAACAAAATGAGATTTCTCTCAGTAATGTTAAGTTTAATAAATTTCATCCAGTGCTGTTAAATGGATGGGGAAATTCTTGCACACAAAACTATCAAACATTAGTTATGGGGTACAGTGGACTTCAGCCAACTGAAACTGTCCTCACCAGTAATTAGTCATTACTGTAAATAAGTATAACAAAAAATAAAGACAGCAAGTCATGGAAAGGTTATCCCAGACTAGAGACTAACAGAAAGCAGTCAGCTCTTTATTCCTTGATCCATTAGAATTAAAAATACACATATCTGATTTTTGTATATGTTGCTGAGAGACAAGTGCAGTGTTACTTCACAAAATCAATATTATTTGTAGGCAAAATCAAAACATTGTTTCATTAAAAGCAGCCAAACCATACTTCTTATGCACAACAGATCTCGCTATTCATTTACTTCCTGCTCTCTCCAACATCTTTCACTTTCTGTTGAAGGCTCACTTTGCTCCTGGCAGCATTCTGATTGGTAAAAGACCTCTTTAGTTAGTGTTATAGCTGTCAGAGGCCCAAGTCTGTTATCTATGATGCTTCCTGCAAAATTTGCTGACATCAAGTTATCTTAGAACTACCTTGTCAAATAATACACAAGTAATGAATTTATTCTAGGTTAATGTGATGTCCTTGGACCAGGTGTTGTTTGTGCAGACTCAACATGGAAACTAAAGAGACTAAGCTCCCTTTCTCTTTCAGCAACAATGACCTGATTAGATAGTGGTGCTCCAATTATAAAGACAAGAAAGAAATTACCAGTATATTAAAGAAGTAGTGATGTCTTAAACAGTTAGTTGCCCATCTCATATTCAATGTTAAATATAGATTTTTTAAAAACAATTATTATATATAGAGCTTCAAACATTTTTTCCTTTTTGACGCAAGACACTCTGTAGTTGATCAGTTTGTAATTGCTAGTCTGAAAGTTGACTGAAAAGCTTGAGATTCTTAAAAGCCAATGAGTAGCTTCTCGCCCACTGCTACTGTGATGTTGTGTGTCACTAGGTTGCCATAACCATCATGGAAAGTCCTCAGAACAGTCTCCCCAAACAAAATTATTTGACTAAGATGTACCAGATCAAAAAAATAACTAGTATATTAAGGTCAGTGACACATTGTGCATCAATGTGTGCGGCACACCACATCTGATGGCTTTCAATTGACTTCTATTGTACCAGAGGCATTATGGTCAAATAAAACCCACAGTCAATTTCCTGCTAATAAGAAAAAGAAGCTTGCAAGGGTAAATATATATAATTTATATATATAGATATATATATTATATATATATATCTATATATATATATATATACAAACCCCAAAATCAGAAAAGTTGGCACGTTGTGTAAATCG
>WMED01000138.1:562-13744 GCA_019650415.1 Pipa parva
ATAATATTAATATATTTTATTATGTTATTTTTGTAAACCAAAATGTTATGAAAACATATTTGCATAAAAGTTTAAAAAAAAAAATTATTCTTATTTTTTTTTCTCAGGTATAGCGGTTTACTTAATGATATACAAAGTCATATTCAAAATCAGCAAAAGTGGACAGAGTCGCAGCTACAGAGATTATCCCAAGAGCAGTCTCTGAATGTGGAACAGCTGCTTAGCGCTCTGCGGGAGAAAATGGTACGTTTGTAGTGAACTGGATAACCATCTTAGGGAAATAAAAGAATCAGCAAATCTATCAAGTTTGCTAATTCCCAAGAGAGATTATTTTTTCACAGTGACCCCAGTGCCTATAATGTTTTTGGGTAATGTAGTCTTTCGTTCTGAGAAATGTAGTTTTCAGTTGCTGGGAATGGCTTGCATGTATCCAGCATTCTTTGCAGTGAGATGCCACCACCCCCATCTTATGTAATGGAGGGGGGGGGGGGGGGGGGGGGGGGTCTTCTCCCCTTAATGGTGAATAGGTGTCTGGCACACTGGATAAAGGGCAGGATGCCCGAAACATGTAGTGTTTTCACTTTTACTCAATAAAGGGGTTGCAGGCTTGCAGCATAGCTACATGTGCATGGTTTCTTCCTTTCCATAATTGTAAGGTGTCTGACAAGTAAGGCACAGGTATAAAGCCATGGAGATCTGCAGCTAATTGTATCTGAGGATTAGTTATAGGAATTCTGTATAATAGGACTGTGTCTGTCGGTAGGAATATGGTAATATCTTTAATAGTGGGGAGAGGCAGGACCTAGATATTTGGTAAGCAGTGTTCCCATCCGCGGAGTGTAGTGGAGCCAGGTATCATATTATCCTTGATGGACAGACACTCCTGATATGGAATTTAAGATTAAGAGACTAGGACCCCAGTGTAGATCACTTTATTTGGAAGAAGTATAGTCCATGTAGACATTTTCCATGGAGGTTGGGTGTCAGTAAGTAACCCTTCTGTGTAAATCCACTAAAATAATAGTGTGTTCAAGCTGTGGGGTAAATATTATGCTGTACTAATTGTCTTATTTACTGCAATGTGCTAAATTGCTCTGTTTGTTTTCTATAAATCCTTGCCTTAAGTTTAACCAGTCCTAGAGTATGGGGTTCAGTATAGATGTACAAAAAGGGGAACATGCTACCTGACACACTGCTGGCAGCTCTCACACTGGGAACCTTACAGGAAACTAGTATGTTCACAGAATAGCTTCAGCTCATTATTACTCATACTGTCATTTAGCCTATATTGTTATATATATAATAACACAGAATAAATATAGATAACTATATTCAGTGCAATTCTGACAGTTATTTCATTAACACTGTCAGATGTTTTTCCAAGTCCCAATTCTTATAAAAACAAAAAAAAAGAAAAGAAAATATATCTTGATGGTCTTTTTAAGCTTCGACTGCATGACCTAGGGAGCACAGCTCAGAGAGAACCCTTAAAGAGATATTAATATCAGAGAAAAATCATTGTTGCCCAGTAAAATTATAATCTGTTTAGCAATGTAGATTAAAAATAAAGAGGCTTATTCATGAAGGGTGTTTATTCATATTTATTCGCCACTTCCCCATATTTGGGTATCCAGCAAACTATGTAATGTGGCGAATTCAACAGCTTATGACAGTCTCACACTTATGGAGCACTTTGCACCAATTTACGTGTGAGCGCACAGGTAATCGCCTATTCATTGAGCATTCGAGTGTGTGGCAGGAGCAATTTCAACAAGGTATACTGTGCCACATTTGCCATATCAAAGCGGTCAGTTAGGGGGTAAGCGGCAGGCCTCCTACTGTCCAACTGACTACTCAAGAGACGGCTACTGACACAGTCACAAAATCGCTATGGGAATCCTCTGTTTAGTGAATAAGGAGTAGAGAATCGGAGTGTAGCCACCTGAATTGATGAGAATTCAGTTTTGGCAGTTGAATTCTTTTGGAGAGATTTAAAATGGCATACAAGACATGGGCCACTAGTTAAGCTACTATTGAACTACACAGTGAAATATGTTCTGTTGCAGTCACCATTGCATACAATGGCAAGCATTCTTGTACCTCTCTCTTGCTCTTTAGCAAACAAACTGCCTGGCCTTGTTTCTATGTCGAAGGTATGGCTTTTTGGCCACAGTTCTTCATGAAAACTAGTTCATGAACTCCTGCATCACATTGTTCCTTACAAGGCACCCATTTTGCTATTTTACACACGCCTCTTCCCTTTATCAGACTTTTTATGAAGATCTGTGCCGCAGACCCTAGTGTGTGAGTGTCTGAGAGAGAAAGGAGAATGCGTCTAAGGCTAGGTTCACACTACCGCATTTATGCGCTGCACATACAGTATATGCACTGCTTAAAAAAAAAGCCATGCTGCAAATCCCTATGAAACTTACCTTGCTACAGCCACACTAGCGCATAACGCGGGTGCGAAAACACTTAATGTCGCATTTTTGCCAGTGTATGTATGCTGTGCGAAGAATGCTGTCAGATAGGAGCAGCAGCGAATGCCAATGGAGCATTCACACTGTATCAGATAAGTACAATAGAAAAGCGAGTCTAGAATATATGCTGGACTGAAATACGTGGCATATTGTCTAGACACACTTTTCAAAATACGCGGTGTATTTTATGAGCCTAGCCTTAAACAGTAAAACTGTTGTACTGTTTGTTAACAATGTGATGCAGGAGCTCATAACTCCTTAATGGTGAATCAGATGTCAGGATGTTTTATTGTGTTCTAATCTATCGGACCCAGTGGCGTTTTCTCTAAGACTGCAAGGGAAGCTCAGCTTCCCCTAAAATGACAAAAAAATAAGTGATCAAATATATACAACAGTAACAAGATGAGTCATTGGATAAATTCTGGGCTTTGTCCCTCCCGGACTCTCAGCTTCTCTGGGAGTCTATGGGGCAGTGGGCCGGCCTGGAAGCTCAGTCTGCATGCTGATTGAAACAAGATGATTCATTGGATAAATGCTGTGCTTTGTCCCTCCCGTCGGACTCTCAGCTTCACTGGGAATCTATGGGGCAATGGGTTGGCCTGGAAGTTCAGCTTCCGCATGCTGATTGGATGATCTGTCTGAGGATGTATCCCTTTTTGATTGACAGTGAAATTAGCGAATCAGCAATCTTTCATTCTGATTTGCAACAACTTTTTTTTTTTCGTTCTGAAAGCTGCATAATGTCAGACAGTGTGAATGCTGTGGACAGGATTTTGGTAAAGCCATTTGATAGTCTTGTTTAGAGTTAAACAGCAGGGCAGATCAACTCCTCAGATTAATTTGGTGCAAAAGGTGGGGAAAAGTAACAGGTCTTTTCAGCTGTCCTGGTATGACAAAGTGAGCTTCCCCTCCTTGAAAGACCAGCATCCGCCACTGATCAGACCTATTGATTTAATAAGTGACTATGCCAAAGTTCAGTTCACTGTCATTGTAAAATCTACTTTTAACAATCCATAAACTGTTCAGTTATTTTTGCACTGGATATAGGTAGTGTTAATAAAATTCCTACTTAAAAGTATAATTTTCTGCCATTGTAAAGGTCTCATTATCCTAAGCCCTGCGAGCTCAGCAGGCTACAATGATGATAAATATGGTTTGTTAATAGCTCCATGTGCGCTTATGCAGAAAAAAACTATTCTAATTAATTTAAACTTCTGTTTAAGAAATATTACCATAAACAAATCATCACCATAATCTTTAATCTTCTCCGTATAGGACACATCAGAGAAGCGCGTCCAAGACAATCTGCATCGGTTAACTATAAAAGTGGACAATACTGCGGAGGTGCAGAGGCTTGAGTCCAAAATCAGCAGAATGAAACATGCTGAGGACAAAATGAATGCAAGAATTACTAAAATTGAATCAGAAATCTGGGATGAGTTAGAGAATATGAAAAGTGAATACAGAGCAGGTAAGTGGCTTGGAATTTTATCCTATACGTATGAGAGACGTGCCCTGTTATGTGTGTAAATTTCAATACAGTTACCTGAAGTAGGAGGAAGAATGTTGGGGTCTATTCACTACAGTTTTTGTAAACTTTGATACAATAACTATTATGCATTAAAGATTAAAACAGTTAATTTAGTAATTGCATTTGCATAATTCATCAAGTTTTTGCACTGTTTACAACAATGGTGGTGAACCTTCTTGGCACCGACTGCCAAAAAGGAACGTCACTTAGCAGTGTCGAAGTGCCAGCGCTGATGAGTGACATCAACGTGCCTGTATCTGGGAAGAAGAGCTCCACTGCGGGCGAGCAATCCTTCAGTGTAGGCCACAGATCCAGCCTGAAAACTGTCAGGTCTGTGGCCTCCACTGAAGGCAGCGGTGGTGACTGTGTGCGTACCCATAGGTTCGCCATCCCTGATATTCAAGACGGGTCTAATATTATTTATTATAACACTATCACATAAGGATGTAGGTTCACACACTGGCGATTGGTAGTAAAAGTTATCTGGCTACATAAGGAGCTGATCACTGGGATTTTAACAGCAGTAAATACTCAGCAATCCTAACTAAGGCTGTAGTCATAGTAGAGTTTAGGATCACCGCCGGCCTTTTACTGCTGATAATATTCCAGGGATCTATGTATGGCAGGAAATACGTGTACCCCATCCCTCTGCACAGGGTTAGAGTAACAGGTTCAAAGTGTTTATGCATATTAGGTTAGGGGTTGATTTGTTGATGGTTATTATTTATAAAATTTTACATGATAAAATAAGCTTAATGGGATTATACAGTATATGGTTTTTGTTTGTTTTTCTGTGTGTGTGTTGTTCTCTTAATGTCTACAATGAATGCTTTGCCAGTACATAGAGAATGGCAGTTTCCAGTCTCTTCATTCATATATGCCTTTTGCACACACATCGGGTTATTCACTAAGGTGCGAATTCGAATATTGAATTTGCAAACAGCGGATTCCCATAGTAAATCCACTACAATTTCCCCATTGTAAAGTCGCGACAATTCTTTAAAGATAAGATTGCGACAATTTTCCCATAATAAAGTCGCGACTGTGACAATATTCTCATTATAAAGATGCAACTGTGACAGTAGCAACCTATTGTGACTGTCTTTATCTGGCGAATTCCCACCTATACGCAACAATTTGGACTTTAGTGAATAACCTCCTTAATCTTAAAGAATAGGTCTTAAAGGGGATATAAGAGTGAAAATAATCAAAAGTTAGGATGGGGGCACTTTGCCTAGGATCTTGGGCACATGCAGCTACAGTGAAAACACATATACTACAATTTCAAATATTTGTAGCATTATGGGATTTGTTTTTTTTCATATCTCTAACTTTAGGATTTCAGTCAATACAAGAATCTCTGAATTCCCTTCAACAAATACAAGAAACAAAGGTGACCCTAGAAAGTAAGAAATTCCATAAAGACATCAAGCAATTGCGGCGCAAGATTGTAGAACTCAATGACGTCTAAACCTCTACCGAAATCAATTGCATTTTAATACTTGATTCTATCCAACATGGCAAATTTAAACCACAATTTGCAGATACCTAACCTGCAGAAGATTTTCAACTAGTTCCAGCTGACCCTGGTAGCCATGATGGACATCACTCTAATAATTACTTCTATACTGGGACACTGTAAAACTTTAACGTGTGGATGGTACTTATATGGAAGAGGACAAAGGAAAAATGCTAAGTCCAGCTCCCACCTGTAAAATCTTTCTGTCAATGCGAGGAGGAGATGACAGCTTTACAATTGTAAAATGACACTCTTCTAGTCTCACAATTTTAGATTACTCAGATTTGCCAAAAAAAAGAAAAAAATGCCATTTGCGTTGGCGAGTCAGTTATTCCTATGCAGTATAAAAAGCATTATTCTGTTCCTGATTTATTTTTTTTTATTATTTTGTGTTGTTTTCATTGCTAGCTTCAGCCATCTTTAATAAAATGGGCTTTAAGTGGCATTTCTTGAATTTGTATAACATAAAGTTACACAGAAAACAATTGGATTGGAGTCCTGTTTAATGAAACAGTAACACCATAGTAACATAATATCATAGCAGGTAAAGCCAAAAAGGACAGATCAGCACTAGTTCAGCCTATGATCCTGCAATGTTGATCCAAGGGAAGATAAACAGTTAATCAAAACTTAATCAAAAGTTTCCTTCCCGACTCCAAAGATGGCCATAAGAAGAATTCCTTGACTCACCTCCAGTACTTTAATGTCCATGACTTCCTACAGTCAAAAAAGTCATTCAATCCCCTTTTGAACATTTTTCTAGACATAGAAGATGCCCCATAGTTATCATTACAGTCCTTGATATAAAGAGATCATCTAAAAGATCTCTGTACTCACCCTTGATATTTTTCTATATTATTATTAGATCACCCTTTAGTTGTCTTTTTTTCTAAACTATAAAATCACAATTTTAATATTTTGATTACCATCCAGCATATTACTTTAGTTGTCTTTCTACTGGTCATGCTCTACTTTGTCTGTCCTGTGCCTAACTGTACATAATATTCCTTGTGTAGTCTTACCAGTGACTTGTAAAATGGTAGACCTAGGTTCTTGTGGATCTATGTACCCTTATATGCACCCCATGACCTTATTTGCTTTGGCAGTAGCTGCTTGGCACTGGTTGTTACAGTTAAGTTTACTGTCTCCTAAATACCTAAATCCTTTTCCCTGTCTGTATTACCTCATGTTTTCTCATTAATCAAATAACCCTGTCATGTACTTTCCCTTCCCATATGTATAACCTTACATTTAGCAGTATTAAAGCTCATTTGCCAATTCTCTGCCCAAGCCTCCAACTTATCCATATCAATTTATAAATGTACAATACCTCTACAAGGTAATTTTATAAAAATAGTAGAGAAAATGGCCCAATACTGACCCCTGGGATACACCACTAATAACTAATATTGCTTTGACCTAAGGAAGAAGGAATATCTGTTGAAAGCTTGTCTTACACAATGAACCGTTAGTCCATATAAAGTATCATATAATACTACAGTACTCATCTTTCTTACCACTGTTAACAGTAACCCAATTTGAATATGTAACATTGATAACCACCCTCTGTTTTACACCACTAAGCCAGTTACTAACATACATTTCCTTCTACCTCAGGCTCATTTTTTAATCCCTTCCTAAATATTGTTACTATAATTGTTATGTGTCAGTGCTGTGCAATAGGCCCTGTTATTAAAATGTAAGTAAACCCTGTATATAAATAAAGTTCTATTTACCTACTGTCAAGCAATAAATCGATTAAGAAATTCCGGACTCACCTCTTAACTCAGCAGAGCTCAATATCCCTCTGTAACTGCATTGTTTCAGTGAAGTTTTCCTGCTATGGGCAGTATAGAGTTAATGACACGCCCCCTCCTCTAACTGACTTTTCGACAATACAGGTTGTCGAGCATGTGCAGTGTGCAGATAAGACCTGTCCCAAATCTCTTATCTGCATGACAGGTCTTATCTAAGCATGCTCATGGCTATAAACAGGCTTTTCAGATAGGAGAGGGGGATGAGAGATTGTGTATAGTTTGTGACCTCACTTGGGGGGCGGGGCTTATCAGCACTGCTCAGGAACAGTCTGTACAGAGAATGGGAAAGGGTGCAGTGCTGTTTGATTAAGGTGAGGTGAGAACTCCTGATCCCAAAATCGTTTTTATATTTTAATGTTTAGGTTTATACTTTATAAATGTAAAATATATGTATAGTTTTGTCTATAACTTTACTTATACTTTAAAGAATCCTTAAATATCAAAATTAGTGGCCTTTCACTTTAAATTTCAAGTAAAACAAAATTGGATTGGCATGACAATTATTTCTGTGGAGTACTGTTACAGTTATCAATATACATTTCTGATTTTTATTGTATTTTGTCATCTCTCTCCTTCCTGGTTGCAGTCAAATTAGGGGGCACTTCATGAATATGTACTATTAAATAGAGTAAGTAACATGAGTAAGCAGAAGGGTTGTTTACTTAACATATAAGAATGGCTGCAATCACAGGGTAGGAAAACAAACAAAATAACACAACCAAGAATTCCAAAAGAAAGTATTTTATCAATACTATATAGGAATAACTACCATGCCAATCTGAATTTGTTTGTTTCTGGTGTTTACTGGACTTTCAATTCCCTTAAATCCCTGGGGTGTGTCCCATCTGCACCTGGTGATTTGTCTATTTAAATCTTTATAAGACAACACTGTACTGCATCCTGGGTTAGACAGGTGACATTTAATGCATAGTTTACTTTATCCTACTGCTGTTTACTTGACATTTTACATGAATACAGTAGAAAGAAATAAATACATTTGTTTCCCTCCACAATTACTCCCTCTTTACTTTTTAAAGAGCCACCACATTCCGCTTTAACATTTTTTTCCCTATGTATAGCAATGAAATATCATTGGGGTTGTTTTATGGTCTTTAGAAATAAGTCCTCCTGCTTTGCTGGTTTTGTTTTTTGCGCAATTAATTCTGAACCTTACATCTTTGTAAAGCTTCTTTACTGCCTTCCTGATTTAGTGGTTTAAACACTTTCATTACATGTTTATTTACCCCATAGGTTTTCTCCTGTTTCTAGTTCTTTCCTGGCTCATTTACACTGGGCAATTTCACTGTTTGAGGCTAGGGTCACATTGACTGTTTTTGATTAGTCTCATTATCGTTTATGGTGCAAAACATAACCTGTGTGGGTTAAACAGAAGCAGTTGCAAAAGTTGCCATCATTATTTAAAATGAAATCTATAGGAACAATACAGTTTACACTGACTCAGAAAGCGATGGTAGCTGACCAGTGCTAGTATATGTGTTTTACATACAACTTAGGGGGTAATTCAGCATAGTCCGAACTTACCCTCCGATGCTTCACCTCTGTTCGCACAGACTGTTATGCGCTTGCTGATGTGCTGCATGCAGACATCAATGAGCGCTTTAAAGGGATTCCAGTCTTGCGAGGCAACTCGAGTTGAATCCCTTTAAAACTTACCTGGCACTAGATGGGAAGTCCTCACTTTGATCGGCAATAGAGTTGCTTACTTTCAAGAAGGATGGCAGTTTCATAGCTGTTGCTATGAATCTGTGCTCCGGCTCCCCCTACTGACCGGCATAGGCGGTTCAGAGCGGCTTCAATGTCATCACATCTGCTCCAGGCACGCATTGGGATGATTTTGCTGCTCAGCATTGGGTGAACTGAGTGTTGAAATCATTGCAGTGCATGCCTGAAGTAAGCGTGATGATGTTGACACCGCTCTGCAACGTCTGTCAGGAAGGGGAGTCAGAGCGCAGCTTCACAGCTATAGTGATAACTATGAAACTGCCGTCCTTCTTGAAGGTAAGTGATTTGATTGCCGATCAAAGTGATTACTTCCCATCTAGTGCCAGGTAAGTTTTATAATATGTTATTTTGTTTTTTGGCTTTAGTTTACCTTTAAGCACTGATAGATTAGGATTTTTAAGAAATCCCCATGACAAATACGGTTGTAAGCATTTATCTTTATATACATGAACTGTTTGTTTTTTTTTTACATTACAATTTCACTATTCTTAATCAATTTCTCTTTCTGCACGCTTATGCTGGCTCTTCTCAATGTCTATATGCGCACTATATGGACATCTGTTTAATAAGCACTCTCCACTGTCAACTACTTTATTTTCCACTGATTTATTCCTCCTACTCTCCTGTAATGGTTGGCAATAGCATCACTGGATGCATGCCAGTGTTTGCTATATATATATATATATATATATATATATACTGCAACTTTGGACAGATCACTGTTACTGAAGAAATATAAATACAGTTATATAGTAGGCGCAATTACCAAGATCTCAATGGATGGTAGTGTTTCTTCATTAACTGTGGTTTAGTACATGTGGGTCATCCCTAACTTACATCTCATACTCATCCATCTGAGTATTCCCAGTTATTAAGCATTTTAGTTATATTGATAATTATTCACTCTAGAGATGAATCTTTAAATCATGAGTGTCACTGTTTAGAAAAATAATATCCAGCATCACTCCAACATTGTCGTTAACAACTCCCTGCATTTACTGGCAGCCAGGCCTGTTTTCATATCCAACTGAAACAACGTTGGCCTACTGCCATCTTTGTGTCTACACTGTTTGCCAGCTACTAGACTCAGCCACCAGGAGTGTTCTTGGCTGTAGTTCTGCAGTTCCTGTGGCAAAAGCACAAGTTACAGTTCTGCAGTTCTAGTACCTACCTGTCTTATGCCTCAGTTCTACTGTTCCTGCCTCCAGTTCTATCACAACCCAGCTATAACCAATGAGTGGTTAACCTCGGACTGTGACCTGGAGGATTCTTCACAGCAAAGTCCATACCTCCTAAAATAGGTTGAGGTTAAAGACCTGGGAACCCTTAAACTATGGACCCTGGGATGAAGAGCACTGTGGTACGGAGGATCTGTATCCTATAACTATTGTGGGGTTAACAAAAAGCCTCCAGCTCCATGGGGATTTCAGTTAAACCTCAGGCCCCTCAGAGTGCAACAGTAACTCAGTTACACTTCCTTAGTGGAAATGACTGCTTTCAGGAAAAAGAATCCATTTGATTTCTGTGGTATGTACATTCACACAAATTTATTGCAAAGTGTAAATATAACAATAGGATGCCTCTGCATTTGGTCTAACAGTTGCATATATGAAATTATCCTAAAAATATAACTGAAAAGTCAAGGTAAAACTCTTGAGCCACCAAAAGCAAGGGAGGCAGGCCTCACCCTAACAAAAATGTCTGCAGTCATGTACTTTTTTTTTTTTATAAGGTATTAAAATTGTAGTACAAGTCTTGTTTGTCAATTTATTGACTTCATTTTCCAATTTCATCTTACAAAGTGGTTCTAACCTAAAAATAAATCATGGAGTATGAGGTCTATAATCCGCAAAACAGTAATCTAAAATACAGCAAGCCAACAGATAATTGTGGCCTTATTTCCAGATAAAAGCTCCTTCGAAAAGCGAATGAAATTAATTTTGTATGTAAGCATTTAGGGGTTTCATACAAAGGTGCCATTCATGAAGGGGTCTGCAAAATTTGCCCAATAAGTGAGTATGACTAAAATACACATAGAAACAGTATTTCTGTCACAGAAGAAAAAAACAAAACTACAACATGTCAATATATTTATACAACTGTAGACACGTCAGCTATTATTTGTGAGCGGATGTTATGGGGTTTCCTGTGCGATATGCAATTAGAGGATGACAGCAGATTTCATACTGTGGGGATGTGATATTTACAAACTGACATTAATGGTACCTTTGGAATTTTCAGCAATGCTACTATAACATTTCCAGGCATATATTTGAATATACAAATAAAAAAAAAAAAGGAAAAGCCATTTCATAGAACTGTGTTTTTGTTAGAAATAAAGTGCATGTAGGTTTTGGTCAATTTTTAGCACTTTTTATAAAATTCCTATTTGTGCAACTGAACTAGATCCCAACCCTTGTTGTCATGTGACAGGCTGAATGAAATGGAAATTTGGATCACGAGTGCGTTTTGATCTGTGTTTTGGATTCAGTTTATTATTCGCAGAACTCTTTTGTAATGAATCTGGTTTATCCCCTTGTTCAGCAATTTGGCTTGATTTTAATAATTAAAAGACTTCACAATGCAGGCTTCAGAGCTTTAACATAAGGAAATAATCCAGGATAAAGAAGAGTAAATGAGAAAAATAATTATCCAAATGTTTCCATCTAGACCTGCTCATTCTAATGCATTTGTTTCTGTGTTGTGAATACATTCTTGGTTCTGTCCCACAGCTGGTGTTAAAACACAGCTCCCATCATTCCCATCAGCTTCTGGCCTCTTTACAATGATGGGAATGGCAGGTCAACAATGTTTGGGGTCTGAATATTGGTTAGTCCTGATATAGTGAAGATATTCACTATGTTATTTACTGCAATACATGTTGCTGGGAATTATGTTATTTTAATGGCATACATTAAGCTTGAGATAAAACTGTAGGAAGCATCATCTGTGTTGCAGGCAGCTAATGTGACAATCATATTATGTGAAATGCATGCATTCCAAGTCAACTGCACAGAGTGGCAGAAGAGTGACGCTAATGTAAACAGCATTTTCTAACACCTGGTTCAGGGTTTCCAGAAAATACTTTGCAACTAATAATAATAGTTGCCATAGAATAAAAGCATAGCACATTAATTGCCTTCTAGTCCATGTATTATCTGCTAAAAGTGTTTTTTTTTAAAGAAATTGTTGTGGTATTCCCACTTTACAGGGTGTTTAAAAAAAAGTTTGCTTAAAAAAACTGCCATGGATCATGACATTAAACATGTGTAGATATTCTTATGTATGCCTGTGAACATATGTATTCTTTCATGTAGCTGCAATATATTTGCCCACAGTGCTGGATTTATACATCTCAGGAGTCTATAAGCACACAAAGATGCCACCTCTGGCCACACTCATTAACTGACCACACCTCCTTGTGCAAATAATCTAAATTACTTAAAGACAGAAGTGCTGACTTATAATTTAATGCAAAGTGAAAACACAAATGACAGGTTTTCTATTTGAATATTAAAAATACTTCTTATTTGCATCTCCCTGATCCCCCTTGCTTATGTCCCTGGTAAGGACAGAGGTGCAGAGGTGTCTGTAGGTAAATCCGGAACTGATTTCTCACTGCTTCTTTATCTTCATTCAACTTCTGTAAATTGATCTAATTTGATATGTGTATTCTCCCAGAATCCTCTGACAATAATGGGGAAAATATAATTTCCTATGAAGCCTTGGACAGTTGACTGTGCAGTTCTAGTACTCTGGCATCTCCATGAGCTCTGGCATTTTCTAACAGCACCTGCAATCCAAAAACATAACAGAGAGGTATAGAATATATTGCTCTAGCAATAAAGCTTTAAAAAAATAACTATTTTCTAGTGAATACTAAGTATTTGTGACACTTGGAGAAATTATTTGGAGGGTTCCCTTAAGGCTGGGGTCTCAAAGTCGCGGCCCCTGTTCCTGCGCTCCACCAGGCGTTTTGTTCGCCAGTGGAGCGCTGTATCCGACACAGAAGGAGTCCTAGCTGACTCCGTCTGTGCAAAGAGGAGGGCTCCTGTGACCCGATCGGTAACAGGAGCCAATAGGAACCTGGGA
>WMED01000138.1:14119-24777 GCA_019650415.1 Pipa parva
GCCATAAAATTTACCCCCAATTATAATTTTTAAAAAAATCACAGATGTGCGAGTACCCCATAAAACCGCACATTGCCCCACAGAGCCGCACAGTGCACTGCTGACCCACATATTTCCCCACAAAGGTGCTAATTTCCCCAGCAGATGCAAATCACCCAGCAGAGCTGCATATTGCCCCACAAAGCCGCTGATTGGTTTTAATCTGTTGTTTTCTTGTGGAAAACCTGATGCAGCCCAGCCTCAACCAGACTCTACCTCCAGCGGCCCCCGGGTAAATTGAGTTTGAGACCCCTGCCTTAAGGCATTTACTAAACTAAAACAATAGTACATTAAATTTAATACAACTCTTCCCAACAGTGAGAATGTAAGAGAAAGATGAAAAATGGCATTCAACATCCTGTAGACCAATAGTTAGTTACATCGAATTCACTATACTGTTATTATTGTCAGAAAAACGCATCATTTTCTAGAAATGAAAAAAATATGAAAAATGCCAAAGCAGAATTTTTCTTAAATTTAAAAAAAAAAAAAAAATCTCAGCATTTTAGAAATGTTCGAATTTTATGTGCTTGTAAAAGCATATACTGCAGGCCAGCAGTTTTATACATAAATATGTGGCATTTTCCTGCTTGGATGTTTTACCTTATGTGAACAAGCACACTCCAATGTTCTGTATACTCCCTGTGCATATGATGCTGATGCGGTTTGGAACCTTCTTGCATTTTACTTCATAGCTATCAATAAATATATTTCCTTTCTTTAAATTCCTCTTTGTGCTCAGGAATTCATCTACATGTCTAATCACACTAGTCATTCTTTATCTGAACTTTACTAAACAGAACTCTAATTTATAACTAATGAATCAAGCTATAACTAACATTATTTATCTGCTATAAACCAAGAATGAAACAATGAATAGCTGTCAGGTTCCAAGGAACATGCCTACTGCTTCCTTAGTATGGCATGTTAGACTGACACTAATTCATATTTTTAGAAGAGTGACAGATGAATGACAAATCATAAGCTGACAATGTGTTCTTACATCAATTAACTGTTCATCATTTTTGGCATGTAAATGTCTCAGGAGATACCATCGGGCCACGGATGCTACTGTTTCACTGCAGCCACTCTGGTAAACCACTTTCTCCAGCAGCTGCCGAGTTTTCCTGGGGAAGGGGGAGTAAAAAGTTGGAATTACACAGGTAGGGGGGGTTTTTGAGTACACATTATTTAAAACGATATTTTTCTCTGTGTCTCAGGAAAAAAGGTTCAAGTTAGATCAATATCCTTGGTATCTGTCTTCAGTTTTTTACATAGATGTGGGAAATACTATGTTTCCCCTAGCTTTTGCTTTTTCCCACAGCATGCTTAAATCATCTTGTGACTATAAATTGGTATTTCTGTCATTATGATTCTACCTCTTGCCACCTACCTATTTCATTTTGCTAATCCATATCTATACAGCCCTATTGTGATGCTCTATTTTTCCTTGGTAAAGTTGTGTTACACTTCCTGTTCTGCCAAGCTTCCTTTAGAGTGGGGATTTGGTTATATTTGGAGACAGCTGGGTAATCCATAGTGCATGATTAATCATGGGTGCCATCAATGAAGGACAATAAATAACTGATTTTTTTTTTTTTTTTTTTTTACAGGAACACAGAGACAGTACTTGAGACACAAGGGGGATTAATCGTTGGGCAACATTTACATAGATCTAGTAACCATAACTACATATAAGAACTTCTCAACAAAACACAATTTTGTAGCTCTGTGTCACATTTATGGAACAGATTTTGGAGCTAATGGTGTGGTACCTATGACAAAGTCTTTAGAAGCTCAAAAGTTACACGGTTACTTGAAGGACCGGTAACACCAGAACAATACAAATTTCCATTTGTAATTTAAATACAACATTTGTAAAGTCATTATCTTTGAAGCTAATTTCACGAGTTTTATTGCTTTCTGACTGCTCTTATCTTTACTGATAGCACACAAGTTGTTAAACAAACCTCACCTAGTCCCATTATTTTATATGGTTCTTCAGATAATACATATTTAGTTAGTGTGCCAATTTTTAAAGTTACACAGATGAATATTATACTTTTCAAACACAATTTAGATTTTTGGAACATTCCTACTTGGGATCCCCCTTGTGATGTTTAATGGTTATGTGCTTAAAAATGACAGTTTTAGATCTAAGGTTCTCTCTATTGTCTCTACCAAAAACTTTAACAGGCATTTAGTGAACGTAGTAGCGTCAACATCCCCAAATACAATGCAACACTAATAAGTAATCGTCTACATAAACCCCTGCATTTTTATATAATATTACCATATCTCCAAAACAGTGAATAAATGAACAATAAAAAAAGTTGAATTACATATGAAAAACAGTCTGTGACAATTGTCAAAAACTTCAGGGTGAATATTTACTTTCATATAAAATGTATACATGCACTATGGGGCATATTTATTAAATAAATACTCATCACTGTTTATATCTTGTTATTTCAGCTAAGTCAGTCTCCACCCTTGATTGGGTACCTGGGATATGAGTGGTGGGACCCACCAAAACATGCTGTGCCTTTCATCTGATGCCTGCACTGACTTGTAGGAGGGGACAGAGTATTCTCATTGGCAATAGCAATAAACAATAAAACCATGGACCTTTTCACAAATGTGAAAATAGACTATTGCCCTGTGTTAAGTGATGTGGCTTTCTAACAGTTGGAACATGTAAGCACATTTGTTTTTACTTGGCGTGATTAATAATATGAAGGTACTATTACCTCATTATCTCCACTATTACTACTTACATCTGTGCAACTCTTTTCAGAATTTCACAATATCAATAATTTACAGCCACAAACCAACACAATTATGTTCATCTTCATCCACTGGTGTTTCGTAGATAACAATGGATAGAGTAAGGGTTTCTGACACGGAGTAGTGCCCAGCACTACCAAATGGATTTTAGTCTGTCATTACTGGTGCCCAACAGCAGAAAAAGGAGGTCAGTGTGAGAGATAATTTCTTGTATGAAGGAGCTGTGCTACAGGGCCTTGATAGCCAGGCCTTAAGCCAGATTTAAGTGTCCATAAAACATAATGTCAAAAGGTAATGTACCAAGATTTTTTTTGACCGTGTGTATGCAATTCCACTTTACCCAAACAGAATACCCATGCTCATTTTTTTTCCTGAGCATAAGCCAATTTATTAACAGTTACTTCTTCTGAAGTAGAAACAAACAGTCCTAGGGCACGCCATGACTAATTTAAATTAAATGAGGCACAACAAGAATTGTGTAACATTTCTGTGTCACAGATTATAAGACATCTCACCTTGACCCTTTGGTGAAGAAATGAAGAATACCCTGGAGCAGGAGTGCAAGAGGACTGGATGTCATCTTTATGACTTCACCAGAAGCCTCTTGTAAAAGCGCTGGCCAGCGACTATCGGGGATCTTCTCCTTTATCAAATAGTAGAAAAAGAAAGCTTTTCACTGTCAGCCATTGCAAAAGGGTTGTGCATAATATCATGATAAAAACAAAGTTTTTCATGGATAATTACTTAATTTAGTGTTTTTGTATGAAAAGAAAAAGGGGATTTATAAAAGTAGTACAATACCTAAACACACAATAACTATTCTAGTTTCTTGTGAAGATTGTAAATAATGGCAGCTTAGATAGGCAGGACTATTATTATCTAAAAAACATAGATGGAGCCGTTTGTACAATTATTATCTACCAGTAATATAAAAAAAAACAAAAATATCAAACATAAGACATTCATATGTAAACGTTGACTATGCAAGGACTAATCATGGTTCAACAGTCATAAACAATACATATATTTATATATATATATATAGCTAAAAGTTATTTTCAGAAAATGAATTATTGTTCGTTACAATCTAAGTAAAAGAAGAAAAAGTCATTTATTTCTTTAGTGAAGGCTTTAGGAAAGGAGCAAGTAATTACTTGGAGAGCTGCTAGTTTTCCCCTTTTTTAAGGTTTTGGTTTCCGGTCTTCTTTTGTCTTGTCTTGTGGAAGAATTTACAAACTTTTTGGGAAAATTTCACCTTTACTGATACTAAGTGGAGGACTAATTGTTGCCACGGTGATACCCTATATTAAATTAAGTAAAACTATAATTATCTATTATTATGTAGTGGCATGCAACTATACAGTATGTAATGATTGTTCCCTCTCTAATTATAGAACACTGTGTTATATGATGCCACTTATGTGTTCTCTTTGACAAACCTGAATGCTCCAGTCTGAACTGCCAAAGGTTCTGTGTTTGTATAGCAGTGGCCAGGTGATTAAATAATCTGGTGTATATATAGTGTATATGTATGTACAGTGGTACCTTGAGATACGAATTTAATTCATTCTGTGACCGAGATTGTAACTCAAGACAGTTCGTATCTCAAACCAATTATTCATTTTTTAAATAATACATATGAAATGAATCCTTTACAGCCCCAACAGCTTGTATCTCAAATTTCAGCTCATATCTCAAACAGGAAAACTGTCCGAATCGCAACTCGTATCTCAAGAAATTCGTATGCCAAGCAGCTTGTATCTCGAGGTACCACTGTATTTCTAAATTTATATAGCACTAATATACTACACAGAGCTTTACAGAGATTCACCATTCACTTCAGTCCCTGCCCCATAGAGTTTACAATCTAGTTTCCCTATTTAGTCACTCACACACACATAGACAGAGATGTATGTTGTTTGGATTGTGGGAGGAAACCTACACAGGTGCGGGGAGAACATACAAACTCCATACAGAGGAAGTCCAGGGTGGAATTGAACCCAGAACTGCAAGGCAGCAGTGCTAACCACTGAGCCACCACACTGCCATCATGAAATTCAACGTTATGCAAACCCTAGCATTTAACCATTGTGGATAGAAACATGCTGAATAACCCCAAAGACTACTCCCAACCATTCATGTGTATGGAAATCTAATTTTACATACGTCAGTTAAGTTTAGTTAAGTTTTATTCCTTTAAACTTGGCTGTAAGTACTGTCCAGTTAGGGTTAGACAGTAAGGGTTAAAAAGCGTTTAGTGCTGTTCAGCCACCTACCATGCAGGCTTGAAGTGCAAGAAGAGCTAAACGTAGAAGGCTAGAGAGTTTTCCATTCCAATTCCCCAGCTGTGATGCCAGATGTAAACTCTTTCTGTAGCACATCTCTGCATCCGTCATCATACATTGGGACTGGTAGACCTTAGCAAGCCACTGAAATATAAGTATTACACATTATTATTTATTCTTTCTTATATAGCGCTACTATTTTACGCAGCGCTTTACAGAGATTCATCATTCACTTCAGTCCCTGCCCCATAGAGCTTACAATCTAGTTTCCCTAATTTGACACACACACACAGATGTATGTTTTTGGATTGTGGGAGGAAACAGGAGTTCCCAGAGGAAACCCACGCAAGTGCGGGGAGAACATACAAACTCCATGCAGATGAAGATCAGGGTGAAATTGAACTAGTTTTAAATGGCACTAGTTTTAAATGGTAGACACATATACATGCTGGATTGAAAAAACATCCATTCAGATATATTTTTACCACTAGTAACACCCCAATATCTTATAGAAACACCTATCCCAATATACACAAACTATACATAATTGTATAACCTACACACTGCCACATTACATTTATATATGCCTATGTGTACACAACCTTACACAATTTTAATTAGCAATGCAAAACTATATTAATTACATGAATGGCAACACAGTACCTTTTGCTATGGATACTACAGAAGGTGATTTCAATTCTTACTTTTTAAGTTCATGAATGAAATTGCCTATCATTAAGGTATAGCTTTGTCAAAGTTACAAGCTATTCCAGATTTTCATGCTAATTTTAATAAGGGACTATGGGTAGACATATTTGTATTGCATTTGACAATGGTACAGTATGGCATCTCCCATTCACATTAATAGATAGACAATCAGGCAAAGATATTTGCCTGTATGATTAGTGAGAAATGCATTTGAAAAAAAACAAAACAAAATCAGACTCTTTTTATACATAAAAGTAAAATTTCTCTGCAAAATAATTTAATAATTCAAAATATTTCAACAATATTACCAGAATTCTGCTGTTATACCACTTCTACTGATGAAATGCTAACAGTGGAAACAAATCTTTACAAGGATACCAAATGCGTTGGCAAAGATTCCCAATTATGTTCTTTTCAGAACTGTCAAGCCAGCTGGCGTATAGGATAACCATTGGGCATAGCATTCAGTGTCTCTAGCAGAGCCCTGCACAGCACTACAGTGTCAATGTAAGTAAATCCCTGCCAGAATCTCTTTATGCACTACCGTCTGCAGAGGCCTAAATATGTTTCATTGAGATATTAAAAAGTTGCAATAGCACTTAACTTTTATAATATAGGACTGTATGCAAACTGGATTTGTTAAAATGACAGCATAAATTAAACCTATGTAATTGCATGGGTTTAAAAATGTGGTTGTTATTTGTTAACAATACCCCTTTCAATTTACATTTCAGTATTTACATATACATCCAATACAACACTTCCACAGGGCAGACCAGATGAACTCATTGGTTTTTACTCAAATTCTATATTTCTCAGCTACATGTAACAATGCCCGGCACAGCAGCTGAATACACTAGGTTCATGGATTCTAATCACTTACATGCCAGGCAATGTGCAAATTGGAATTGGACAGCACAGTTTTCTTTAGTTCCTCTAAAACAGGTTCAGTAATCTGTGCATGGGATTGGAGCTTCTTGTACTGAATTTGTCTTAACAGTAGAAATAAGGGTGCCTGGTCTGGACAGCTCTGTATGCTCTGTATAAAGACATGTTAAAGCGAATAAAATCATGCTGTCATAGCAAAATACATGTAAGAAATAACAACTTATATATATCTGTAAACATTACTGTTTAGCATGGTACACAATAACAAAATAACAAAAATAAACAATCAACAATAACAAAATAAACTCAGATTTGCTTAAATCTTTATTACAAATAAAGAAGAAAATATCTGACTTACAAAGACTTTACGACCCTTTACTCAGTACTCTGTTGCAAAGTACTTTCTGCAGTTATTAGTGCCTCGGGTCTTCTAGGTTATGATACAAACCTGTATTTTGGGATTTTCTCCCATTCTTCTCAGCAGATGGTCTTGAAGGTTCTACTATCCCTACAGTGTAATTCTGGGGCCCTGTCAAAGTGACCCAGCTGACCCAGGCTCTTCCCCTCTATATGCTCAGTTTTGGTAAGAAAGTTGGCAGCCATTTTTTGATGCTGCAGCAATTTTGTACATTTTCCGGAACTGCATGTCAACAAATTCCTGTCCTGGAGCTCTACAAACAATACCTTGTACATCAAGGCTCTGATTTTTTGTGATGACTTGCAATGCCAACAATGGGGCATTACATGGAGAGGAGTAATCCAATCAATTAAACACAAGAAGATTGTAAACAATTTATGGGATCCAGATGTAACATGGGAATGGAAGCAGGTGATAATAACAGGGAAGTATGTTGCAATAACAGAACAAGTTACAAACCTAGTAACAATAATATAACATTTTAGGTTTGTATCAGTTAGTTATTTCTTGTTATGATGGATAAGAACCACGAGACAAGGAATAACTGACCTAATTCTATACAACTTAACTATATATTAGCAATATTCATCATATTCTTATTCTATATAAGAATATGTTTTATGTAACTCTTTACTATAGTTACACTGTTTAGTTAGCTCACTTCAAGAAAATAAACACATCCTTACATTGTAACCTAACTGGGCTTGGGGCTTCTGTTCCAATGTTATATGTGTAAATATTTACTGTATTGATATACTGGACACACTTCTGACATTACAACTTTCTGTCTTGCATAAATATAACCTTTTTTTTAAGCTGATGATCTTTATATGGAAGAAGCTACCATTAATGCTACACATAGCCAGAGCACTTTTCCCAGAAGCCAGTGGAGTACTTCTATTGTATACAATCACAAATCATTGTCCAGAGTGTGATCTGAATGAGTCAAAGGAATGTGATGTAACATTTTAATGTATTAACTTATTTTGGAGATAAAAACACTCTTTAGAGAAGCAGTCTCTTATTTTTATCTGCTTTTATCTATATTAGCACAGTATACCTTGGTGCAAATAGCTTCAGCTTCTGAAATTCGGCCTTGATCACTCAGGGTAGAAATTGCTTGACACACTGACCAGCTCTCTAGTGCCTGTGCATAACTAGCAGGAACAGCCGTCATTCTCTCTACTGTTGTTGAGAAAACAAGCTAATTAGCGTAACATATATACCAATCTGTAATATCCAGGACGTACAGTGATATTGCTTAAGATGCTGGTAAAATAAGACACACTGTTAATTAAGAATTTTACAGTTTGTCTATTTAATACACATTATGGTACAATGCAAAACTATATTTTTTCTAGAATAGTTGTTCTAAAAAAAAAAATAAATCTCTGGAGGATGAAGCCACATACACAGTATATATATATTAGGGCAATTACAATTAAATGAAATCTGATGAACAAGTCCACAGGAATGAAAAGGCATGCAAGTGTAGAACTGACTAGTCAGATGTAACAGGATGCAACTGCTCAATTGGGGCACTAGCAACTGTTTGAGTTGTTGAATCTGCTGAGTGGGTCCAAGGCCTAACTTCCATTAAACACAGTAGTATGAAAGGGGACTAAGTGAAGTTCCCAATGGTAGTAAAGGTCAAAGCCTATTTTCTGTGAACTTTATGTATGTGCATGAGAGAAACATGGATAGATATACACAGAATTTATAGTACTTACTCTTAGATTTCACTAGGGCTAAGAACGTCATACTAAGATCGGTTTTCTTGCTAATCTTATTGGTTATGTAAGAAGCTGAATTTTCAGCCTCACAGGCAGCCATTAAACCAGCCCAGACTGCAGGATTATCTGCAAAGGAAATGTTAATGGAATCATTTTTAACCTAAATATACAGAGTGGTGAAAAGTGGTACTGAAACAGACAAAACGATTAGTCAACTTTTAACGGCATTGACCTTCTCTCTCTCTCTGTAGGACCAAACCCTTTAAATAAGAGTTTATGTAAGATGACTTAACATTAAAAATAATTAAAAAAAAAAAAAGGCAAATGACACGTGAAGAAATATTAACAAACTGGTACACTTTCACAAAGCTGGTTATCTTATCTTCCTCATCATTATATTACAGCCATTCACTGATAACCACTGTGGTACATACCACTGATATCTACTTATGCTGATGTATTAAAAAAAAATCTAAATATTGCCAAATTAATAATATTTAACATTAGGAGGGAATGAACAGGGGTGCTCTGATGGACATATAGTCTGCTATGTGAGCACCAAAAATGTACCAATCCACCTGCTGTCTGACAACTCCATGCACACACATCAGCTGAAAGGGGTGTTGGGAGATGTAATGGGTAGACATCCATGTTCTAGACCAGTGATCTTAAATCACTGGCTCTCAATCTGTTGCCCATGTAACTGTATTATTATAATGATTACCAAAGAAAGATAAGATTGTAATTACCTGGAAAGAAATGAGCAGCACTTTGAAAAATCCTTAGTGCATTTTTCTTCTGAGTATTAGCTAACAGAGAACCCGCAGCCAATTCATTTACTGCCGCATATAACATTGAAGTCTGCATAGAGAAAATTCCAGGTAATATCAACAATCAAATGGACAATACTTTGCAGAGTACAATGGTTGCAGTTTAACAATATGTACAATAACTTACCTTTGCTTGGTTTAGGTTGAG
This sequence comes from Pipa parva, assembly GCA_019650415.1. Lineage (NCBI taxonomy): Eukaryota > Metazoa > Chordata > Amphibia > Anura > Pipidae > Pipa > Pipa parva. The sequence goes on from WMED01000138.1 coordinate 23,956, forward strand.
TGTGTATGCAACAGTCCCAGCAACTGCTCCGCCCTAAAACAGATATCAGTTATAACAGTGTATTTACATTATGACCCATGTCTTGTTACTGCAAATAATTAGTTTCAGGCTACTGCAGCCTATACTGTGTGCACCCCTCTTTATAATCAGTCATGAAAACCCATCTAACATAATTCTACCAGCCCTTAAACCAGTGTTTACATAAGTATGAAATAATAAATAACTAATAATAAATAAGAGTATAAATAGTACTTACTGCCTGTCCAATCAAATTGTAGTTAAATGTAAGACAAAACATAATTAAGTACAATGACATGAAAGCCTCTCTGCTCATTAGTGACTTTGGTGCCAAAAAATCTCAATGAAGGAAAGACTGCTCTTACATTTTCACTATTGAAGGCTTATAGTTTTGGAAGTTGGGAATTCATGTACATGAAGCAATAAAATCTACTCTGGAAAACTTCCTGGCAACTGCATGTCACATGGTACAGAGAACATGTCATCCCATGCTGCATTTTGTTTTCACAGTTATAATGCCTCCATCTAAGCAACTTCTTTGAGATGTTAAAGGAATACTTTTGAAAATGTATTTTTAAAAATCAATCAATTGGATTTTGTTTAACACTAACAAGAGTGTGGCTAGTCAATATAATTATAGCAATTTCTTGGTTTTGGCCTAAACAATGTGGATAGACATCATAAATAATAGTGATCTCAGAGGTTTGACTTTAAACTGACTAAGGGCCTAATTCACCATCCTCAGAAGTGAGGTGCGAAGTGTTCGCCTCACTTCGGAATGACGGATATGCACTCGCTGATGTC